>JAOEHY010040520.1:0-25385 GCA_025447955.1 Psilopsiagon aurifrons
CTGATGATTTAGGTTTGATTCGGCGACAAACGTTTCTAGACGTTTTTGTAAAATGATTTTGCATCAACAGATGAGATTGTATAAAACACCTTCCAGGCTCCAGTCCAGAGAGGACAGGAGCTAAAGAGGAGGGATCGGTGGAGAGAGAAGAGAAAAAGTACTAAAGGTGCGCTGGGGGGGCTGTTGAATAGAAGGACGGAGGAAGACTGTGAAGTGTTAAGTTTGAAGGGGAATATGGTGAAGTGTGAGAGCCGCAGTTAGGGGATGTGCGGGGGAAAGGGTCGGGGCATGGAAGTGCTCAGGGATGAGGCGGTTTCGAGTCAACCACAGCAATGCTATGGACAGGGGGAGAAAAACAGAGATAAGAAGAAAGCAGAGAGCTGTAGCGGCGCTCCCCGTGATGGTGGCCGGAGCCTCGGGCTGCGGGCAGGATGCGGAGGGCAGAACGCAGCCTCTGCCCGGCTCCGAGGCGCCCCGGGGAGAGCCCTCCTGCCTTGGATGTTTGTTGCTCGCTAAGAATCATCATCATCTTCATTTGCTAATGAGAAGCGCCTGGCGGTGCCAGCGCCTTAACGCACTGTCGGGAGACACTCCGTATGGTGTGTCCAAACTGACGTACCACGGCAAGAGCCGCCTTCCTGCATGCACCTGCACCTGGGGGACACACAGGCCCACCAGTCCTCTCCTTCCCCTTCCTTTCAACCCCACTGATTGCACCCTAACATCGCACTCACGAACCGGGCATTGCCCTTGAGCAGGTCCTGCGGGACCCGGCGCTTTGGGCTAACGCATTGAGGCGTCTGGTTCCCCTATATGTTCCAATTGCATTATTCGTATTTACTTTCTGCATCTGGGAGCAGCGCGGTCTTGGTCGGTCCCCCTTATAGAGCTGCTCGGTGCATTTCCCCCAGCGGGGCGCAGGGGGTGCAGCGGGACTGTGCGGCCGGATCGGGACTGTGAGGAGTGACGGGGCTGGATGCTGGATGCTTTCCTGCTTTTTCCCCTGTTCCTTTATAACCGGTCCCTGCCGAGCAAAGCTGCCCAGCGCATTTCCCCCACTCCCCCCCAAAATAAACCGGGAATCCCACCCAAGTCATCATCACCTCTGCTGCTACAGCTAAGCCCCGTTATTGGCCCCCCGGAAAGACGGGGGGCAAATGCTGGGATTAATATTTCTGCAGCCAAGTTTCCAGCACCCCGAATCAACAAACGCTGTCACCCTCGTGCTCAGGCAACTCCCCCTGGCTACAGCCCTCCCTTTGCCACCCCGGTGAGGGGCACCCCTCACTAAAGGCAGATTTATTGTCCCTAATCAGCAAATCGTTTAGATCATTACAAGCCCATTACCGAGGGACAGGCCGGACAAGGAGAAACCTTGGGACGTCTTACTGTTTGAAGCAGTGCCTTTGAAAACTGGAAAGAGAGAAGGGTTCCCTGGAGAACCCTTGGACCCCTTATCCTTCTCCCACAGGGATGTCCCCTACTTGTTTGCTCTTATCTGCTGCTTTCCTTCATCCTCTTGCGGGTTTCCTCAAAAGTGGCCCAATCCCCCTTGATCTGACACCCTCACCCTTGTCCAGACCCCCTCCTGCGTCATTTGATGCCAGGGCAATGCATCTTCAGAGTAAGGCCTAAGGGATGAGAATATTTCACTGGTTTTGATGGATTATTTTATACCACTACTGCCTTTTACAACCTTTCCCCCTTATTTATTTCCCAGTACCCCTCACTGACATGTTTGCAGTGAAAACACCAGGGCTTCAATGCTGCCTGAGCTGTGAGTGCCAGGGTTTGCCAGATGTGTTCACACTGGTAGTGCATCCCATCAGGAAGGAACCTACAGCAGAGCATCCTGGGTCTGCGTCCACTTGTATCCACTCTAGGAGGAATGGGAAGGGGTCTACTCAGCCCCCAGGAAATCGGGACTCCTGTACCACCCCTGATGTGGCATCCTTGGTAGCTATCCTGGGTACCAGGAACATCACCAACTACACAGAGCTGGGGGAACCGCACAGATCCCCATGGTGGGGCCAGAGGGACCCTTGTCTCCCCCCTCACCCCTTTTACCTCCACCCTGGTAATTATGCAACCTCTCCTGACCCTGCTTTCTATCCCTTTTATCCTGGCCTCAGTGCCTGTTCGCCCAAGCAGGCAGGGCTGAGCCGCTGGAGGCTGCTCTGAGGTCCTTCCATCTGGCACTTTCTCTCTGTTCCCCCACTCAATAAATAAAATAAGGGTCACCTTTTTCTTTTTTTTTCCTGTGGATCACACACCAAGGCCCATCACAAATGAGACCCCCGAGGCTTTGATGCCTGTGTTTGGACACAAGCAATTATCTCTAATTATTGTTTTGCTTTTCAGTTTGCCCAACTTTCCAACAGCCTTGAAAAGAAACTTCAAGGAGGGGGCTCAGCCGACTGAATGAGACATTTCTCCACGAAAGCCCCTCCCAGAGCCCCCTCTCGCTTCCATATTGAGGGAAACACAATCTTCACAAATGTTTAAGTACAATATGGGTTTGGCCAAGGGTTTTCTTTTCTTTTTTTTTTCCTCTTTTTCTTTTTTCCTCTTTTTTTTTTTTTTTTTCTTGAAGATGATTTCTAAAGACACGGGAACATTTGTACAAATAAGGCGCAGATGGGAGTGGGGTGGGGGAGCGCACTGGAGCTGAATATCTGGGAAGGGAGGTGAAATGGTTTTCAGCTGGGAAGGAAGTGGAGAAGCAGAGATTAAAACCCCCTTAGACTTTCCCACCACTCATAAATAATACATTAAATTGCGCTTACTGCTTTCTGCTCACCGAGGAGCACTGGGCAAAGGCCTCGAGCCCTGAAGAAAGTTCGCAGTCTGAGGGAATGCAGGATCAGGAGGCAAAAATAGGGAGAAAGAGTGATATTCTGGGGAACTGCCTGGAGAAATGGGAAACAACCCAAAATAATGTGAATTTTATGCTCATGCATACACATACAAAGATCTACATATGTGGGTTTTTTTCCCTGCTGGCAAAATTCATGGGGATATATATATACACACACACACACATATACGCACACAAATGTGCAGCTTGGGCACAAATATGCTCACAGACTGAAACGTGTCTATACACACAGGTGTTGCACACACATACGCATACAGTGGGTACAAGTATGCATGGAGGCATGTGCATGCATATGTTCACACCTGCATGTAGATAGGCACATCCACAGATCCATCACATCTCTGTGCTCACACAACACAAGAAGGTGCGGGAAGGATGTAGATAAACAGGTAAACACATTTGTAGTAACAAACATAGATGCCTGTGCACTATGTGTATATGGTAGTCACTTGAGGACCAGGATTTTACTTGGGCTCCATTATACATGCCTTCCAGCTTCTTAAAATGATGATAGCAAGAACTCTGCAACATAGGTTTCCCATTGAATACCCAAAGTCTGCATGTTTTAGCTGCTAACCCACTGTTTATTTAGCAATCCTGCACAGTAACCAGAGCAGGCTATACAAAGTGTGTCCTGCCTGCTGAGACAAATCTTTGGCTAAGGACATTGATCATTTTCTGCAACTGAAATTCTTCTTCAAATCAGTGCCTTTCAGTCATTAGTTCTTCACTATCCACTCTACGAGGCCATCATATCTCCACCTAAGTAAAGGAAAACACAGCGCTGCTCCTACACCAGACCCAAGTGCACAGGCCAAGGGTGGCAAAGGTTGGGAGAGCTTTTGTTTATAGCTCCCCTCCTCGGGCAGTAGCACTGCAGAGAAGTGGTGTCATAAATATTTGTCTTTCTGCCTGGCTGTCTGTCAACAAACACGTCTAAAACCCCACTCTAACTACAAATACACAAACATGAACTGATAAGAATGTGTATTTGTACACACCATGCTTTTATATACTGAGTGTTTCTTTATATTCACAAGTATATATGCATACATACATATACATAAACCCAGGCACATACGTCCCTTGGGTATTTTATTTTACCACTTGATTATTAGCAGTGGCAGAAACAATAGACATATTTCTGTCAGATCTAGTCTGGTAACATAAGAGCATATTATCCTTTTAGGAAGGTAATTAGCATCAGGGATCTGATTCCTTTTGCTACCCTTCTAATTAATTATACTTGGTAATGCCATCATTAAGAAGAGCGGAGTGTTTGTTCTTTTAATCTCTGTGCAAGGGACATGAGTTGGGAACAAGCTGCTTTGGGGTAGCTTTGCTGAGCTCTTTATTCCACCACTCAGCCCTCCCGTGTTTTTTTCTTCCCAGCCAGGCTTTTTGTGGTGAGAGCCTGCGCCCCAAAAACTCCATCAAACTCCTCCCTCCCAAAAGAAACCCTTAGGAAACACAGTGAATTAAAAAAGTCTTGACTTAAAAACAACCCATATGTTTGCAAATGCTTTCCAAATGATCCCTTTCTGAATCCATGTGTTGTGCACAGGGGGGCGGGAAGGGGGAGGAGGACACCCTGCTACAGATTGCAGCTCTGATCTCCGGGCTTTTCCTGAGCTCGGGGGCTGTCTGCGGCTCAGTGTGACCCTTCTGCCAGGGGTCGGTGCACTCGCCCGGAGGGCGGCTGTCCCCATCGCTCTGGCACAACCATGGTCCCCGCTCCCACACGTGGGGTCCAGGATCTAAACTGCTAATTGCATGGGTTCACAGATCCTCCAGCCCAGCGCCTGACCAAAAACCGGCTCCTCGCAGGCCCGCATCTCTTGGGGACCACACACAAGCTCCGCACAGAGCTTTTGTGTGGCAGAGAAAAGGGGACTCATAATAGAAGGGGCGAGAAAGAGAAAAAGAGTTGGTAAACACATTGGCTGTGGTACCTAGAAACCAAGGCAGTGCGACAGGTTCCCAAGAGAAGATCAAAAGTTGGCCTTTGGAATAAGCAACTGAGCAAACTCAAGTATGCTCCTATGATGAACTGCACAAAAGCAGCAGAAGGAGTACTATGCTAAACTCAATGAGCTGCTCATAATGTACCGATATGTATATTATATAGATATTCCCGTACCTGCTGTACCACTCCTGGCACACATAGGCAAAGCAACGTAGGTAAAATGGGCAAAGTACAGCACATCAATCTGCCATACACATTGTGTGCCACACCATGCATAAATAGATATGCACCACAAACATACATGCAAATAATTCTCTCCACAGAGGATTAGATCAAAGAATTCAGAGCTCTGCCATGAGACCTTGATGCAGATAGTTACACAACTTTACCTACAAGTACCTGCAGAGATGTGTGAGTTTATGGGCACAGTAATAGTGCTGAATACAGAAAATATGTGTGCACATCATATATAGTTCTGCATGCCTGACAAAATAAATATATTCTCTAAGATATCCCTGCTATATATTCATATAGTTCTGCGCATATATTTCAGTTGCAAAAATGTATAATCTGGATGTAGCAGGCACAGATGGCCATGCATTTATTATTGTGGTAAACGGGCTACTTTTACATCTAAGAGAAAAATCACCCTTACGTGCTCCTTCAAGGCATTATCTTTAAACTCTACAATGAGAGTTGTCTGAAGAGGGTGGGATGTGTTTTTATACTCTAAAACTCCAGCAGCCTGGGAGATCATTAATACTCATTTGTCTGTCACCTGACATGACATCTGTCATGTCACTTAGCTTTCCATTAGGAAGAACAGTGAGCAGTTATATTAAGTTATGTCTCAGCTATCTTCTTATAAAGAAAAGACCTCATTTGTTCCAGGAGCTAATATGCTGGTTTTCCTTCACGGTTACTCACTGAGGCAGTAAGTAAGGATGTGACAGCCAGAAGGCTGATATGAATGCACATGGACATTTAAGGTCCAAAAGGAACATAATACAGCATAATCCCAGTTTAGCATTATTTTAAAATAAGAGAGAAACACTTGAACTCTCCTTACCTAATGATAGGAATTTTGCCTTGGATAAGATTACATGGTTTTCAAGCATGATTAGCCATATGTCTAAACTGAAATGAGACAAAAACAAACCAAGCAACTCTGCAGCGCCCTGTGCTGAGCTCAGCACTTTTCAACAGGCGCATTACAGAACTCGTCTAGCTGAAGTGCAGTCAGAGCAATTGTTTCTCTGAGAGAAATATGTTATTGGAAAATCTGAAGGAAGGAATATATCAGCTTTAATTTGTCCATTGCTCTAGAAGGAGGACGCCTAAAGTAACCTAGTTTATCAGCTTGTATTATGAGTTACAAATAGTTTGATTCCCATATCATAAATGTAGGTAGAACTTAAAAGCAGAGGTTTCTTAAAAACTTACTCTCCTATCTCTCCTAATTAGTTTATCTTAATAAAATAACCAATATGGGTTTGTAAAGAAATATGCCAGTGAAGACAGAAAAGGATCAATCTATACATACGTTTGTGGGAAGCATCTATGATGGAAGGGGAGGAAGAATACCAGTTTAAACCTGCTAGTAGCAATTATTTTTGCCTTTTGCTTACACTAGTACACACCTTCAGACCTCACAGAGAAGGTGGACGGAGAACACTGAATTTTTTCACAGTTTACAAGAAGTAGGGACTAACCAAAAAATCAATGACGTAGCAAATTTAAGACAAACAAGAGAAGCTTTTCACAAGGTGTGTTTTCACAAGCTCCAGCTGTGGAGATCCCAGGCACAAGTTCAAAAACAGGAGTTCAAAATCAATTAGAGCAACTACTGGAAGAAAATAAGTCGTTGTCAACACAAAAATGAAGATGCAACTTCCAGCTCCAAAAACCGTGCCAGAGAGAAGCAGGAGGAGATGCAGGCATTCCTCCAAAGCTATCGCAGGTTCGGTTGTTTTGGTGTGTTCCTCCAAGCTGCCCCTGGTTAGTGGTTAGAACAGCCGCTTCAGGCACACAACAGGGACTGAATGTCAGCCTTCCTCATCACTGGCAAACACAGTCACTATCCAGATACCACATAAAAACAGAGGATGGAGGCATGCTTCCCCTCTGTTCTCTGCGTGTGCTTTAATAGTAAGGAGTGATCCTCTCCCTGGCCACAGAAAACAGACTTTTAATTACCATCTACAGCCAAAACCAAGTCCCACTCTGTTTCCCAGAGAAACACCCCTCCTAGAAGCAATGTCTAAGACCCCAAGGCAGAAAACAACACAGGATTACAGGTACAATCCTAATATCACCGTTGTCTGCATGCTCATTTTGTGACCCACTGCTCAGTGGGCTGCCTTAAGGGAAACAGTATTTTAAGTGTTGCAGAGGAGATTGTGACACCGAAGTGGGATCTGCCATGAGAATGAGTGCTTAAGTCATTGTCTCCAAAGTCTATTTGTCTCCCCCTTCATTGACTATTGAGGGAGTCAAACTACCTGACACTAATCAAGAAGTTTCTGATACATTTTGAGCTTGCAGATTGACAAGACTATAACCTCAATCTTCCTGAGGATGGACCAGCCTCTCTCAGATGGCATTTGAAGGTAGAATCTGGGATCTTCACACCTGGACTGAGAACTACAAGAGAAAGATGGCTCCTTTCCCAGAAGACATGGTCTGTTCTAGCTCTACAGCAGTCAAAAGGTTCACCTGAGCCAAGGGCACTCAATGCACTTGTTGGCTGTCACCTTTCTGTTAGCCAACTCTGCAGGTGAGATGAGATGAGCTGAATGCAAAGCCCGTGTCAATTAGAAGCTTTGAAACAGCCTGTGGTTAAAGAAGCACCATACCACAGATTCAGCAGAAGCCACCTGAGAGGTCTCTGGACTTTAGGGGACCAGCTTTACAAAGCAAAAGACAACCTGTGCCTTCCTCACTGCATTATCACTTGGATATTGAGCGATACTGATGCTTCTCTGGGATTTTCCTTGGGAACTGGGGGTGGGGAGGGGAATTTAAGTCCATTAAAGCAGCCACAGTGGCACTGAAACAAGCGGGTTGGGAAAGAGGAGCTGGGGAGGAGTGAAGAATCATCCCCAGGTCTGACAAATACAATCTGGCATAAAGCTACTTTCATGCAGCTCTTGAAGCCCTCACATGCAGCAGTGTTGTCTGTTTATTTACATTAAAATAAGACTTTCTGACACAGCTATGTGCCTTTCCCTTTGCTGACGGCTGAAGAAAGCCGTGGAGCTCAGACTGCCAAGAGCCTCGAGAGGAATTTTAGGAATGTGCCAATTAGCTGGAGAGAGTGATTAGCAGTGATTCATATCGGCTTAGTGCCTCTTCCTTGTTGCTTTCTGGCAGGTGAGTTTGCCCAACTTGAGCAAAGTTCTGGCTGCTTGAGCCAGTTTTGCAGCTGATGACTTAAGAGGTGTAACTTCCCCGGCAGTAGCAGGGTGTGAGTTCAGCCTGGGTGTGAGCAGGGTGTGAGTTACAAGCTGAGAGAAAAGATGGAAGTTATTCCAGCTCCAAGTCCTCCAGAGTCTTTAAATACTTCAGTTCACCTCAGCTTCACTGGATGTGGTCCCTTCACTTGGCTATAGCTTTTCTGTCAGCCTCCCACACTCTGTATAAAACCAAACTTCGGCCCTCTGTGTCCTTTAAATTATTTGCCTTTATTGTACAAGCTCCAAGAACAAAGCTAAAGAAAAACAATGAAAATAAACAAATTTTAAACACAACCACATTTCATGCCCTTTCCTCAAGCCAAGCCCTTATTATTCCAGAGAAAGGGGGCACAAATAAGAGGGACAAGAAGTGATAAATGAGTTCCTTTGACAGCCAGCAGATCATGCTTCTTGCTCAAGAAAAAGTAGCTCACAGTGCTCTTTTTGGGTCATAGATATCATGAGACTTCATTAAGGAGTCACAAAGTATGCAGGGAGATGTAAATGAGAACTGTTTTCTTTGTGCAAAATAAACTGATATTAATGGCTGGAGCAGGAACAAGTTGGCAAGGTATAGGCAGACCACAGTGTGGTCAGCACAAATTACTGTCATTTGCTAGAATAATTGCAGTGGCAACTGTTGCTGTTGTTGCTAAGTAGTTTTTTTTATCCCTGCATGTCTTTGTGGTGCACACTATTTATGGCTAGATTCTGCCATTCCCATGGAGTCAAGGCTGCCCCCTCTGAGATCTGGATCATCCTAGCTTGGTCTATTCTTAAGGATGGACATAACTTCATTTCCCCCAAGCTACAGTCACTGCCTGAGGCAGGTAAAATGCTGTTGACATCAGATTCTGCAGAGTGGTAGGATGAGATTACTGTCTATTGTACTGCAGCTTAGAGGTTACAGCGTCTAAGTTGGTGGGTGGAGGGGACAAATGATTGTGCAACTTACCCCGTGTCCTGCCATGTGATGGAAGGACATCCCATGTCACTTGGCAGGCACGGGGCATGGGACTACTTTCAGGACTGTGCAGAGCTGGTGGTTATCTCCAGCTTTGTACATCTGGCATGTAAGACCTTGGAGTGGGGAAGACTTGTGGCACCATGCTGAATGCAAGCAATTTCCCCAGGGAAACATAAAGCAGAAACGAAGGGCTATGTCTGAAGCATCTTTCTCCCTTTCATTCCAACAAAGTAACTGAATCGTACAGCAGCAAAAGCTGACCTGCAGAACGGGTGCAATGAGCCATTGGTCTTAAGAGAAAGAATGGAAGAAAAGCATACAGCAAACCAAGGAAAAGGAATAAAGAGACAGTGTCTTTGTATTTTTTTTCTGCAGTCACTAGGAGCATTTAAATATGGTGAACCAGAGAGCTGATATATTAGCATCCAATTACCCTATGAGAGCAGAACAAAGGGCTGAAGCTGTGCCTGAAGAGAAGGTGATGCTTTCTAACACGGTCAGCTCCCAGCTCCCCCTGAGCAGCATACCTGATAATTAAAATCAAAGAGGGCCAGGTGCAGCCTGGGAACAAAAGGGAGAACAAAGAGGTGAACTGCTCTTTGAGCAAGAAAGAACACATTTTGCCTGTTGCCTTTAACACAGCTTTATGCTCTCAAGTGATCTCTAACTTCTGATGTGCCAGGACTCTCCATCACATATTATATGAATATGGGAGATGCCACCTTTGAACTCTTCATGCTCGTATTTAACCTCACAATGACACCACTTATGAAGGACGGATGCTGAGTGCCCTTGTTTTATGTACAGCCCAGATCTTTCCTAGCCAAGTTTTGTACTGAGTGGTACAAGGTCAGAGCAATAAAACAGGTCAGGTCCAAGCCAGGAGGTTCCTACTATCTCTTCTGGGTATAAAAATGCAAGATCAGAAAAACCTGATCTGTCTTTGGGTTTCAAGGGTTGATTCAGACTTAAATGTGTAAGAATTTGAGAAAGGGCAATATGTTCCAGCTTAACACTCAGAAGGTGAAAAGATGTCTGAAAACTGTATTGTGGAAGAACTTCTAAATGACAACTGCGCCACTGCTCTCTCTTCTTTCTCCTCTCTCCCTACCTAGTTTTAGCTGCATAAATATTAATATTGCAACTCCTAATTAAATCCAGGAATGTATTTACCTTCACAGATGAGCTACTTAAGCAACACAAGAGAGGCCTTTTACTTCCATGAAACTTTGCAGCCTGTAAAATGCAGTAGCTCTTTCCAGGGTTATTGCTGCTCAGTAAATAATGCGAAAAGATGAGGATTATTTCTGAAAGAGGTCAAGTACACTCTAAAGAGAAACATGCTAATAGGGAGAGATGTAAGAACAATGTCAAATGTCAATGATCACAAAGTAGCTCCCGGATATATATTTACCGAATGCAATGCTGCTCCTCCGAGCAGAGCTGACATAATGACGTGCTCTTAGAGGAAACTTTCCTGCTTATTTTATTAGATGTGCTGTTATCCTTTCTTTCTTTTTCTTTTTTTTTTTTTTACTGAATTGCAACTAGAAAGTTCCTACCCTCAGGAAACAGGCTCTTTGAATAATAATAATAACAAAATAACCTGGAAAAGGCAAACAGTGTCTGTTTTTCTCAGAATGGCTTTTATAATGCAGTGAGCTCAGCTGTACTTCTCTCCACACCCAGTGAAACAGTACAGCCTAACTAGTATTGACTGAACTGTTATGTTTGTGGGAATGTCACATATACTGATGATAAAGTCAAGATAAAAGACCCCAACTCCAGCTTCCCTGCCCACAAGAACTTAGTATCATGTCAAGAGAAAAATCTAGACTGATTTGACATGAAATTGGATAAATGTGTGTTGTCTGGTCCTTATTAACCATGTGTGTGCAAGCAGTTTGGCTGATAACCTGCTACAACCACCTAAAAAACACTTCTAGAGTGGACACTGGCAGACCCATGTCAAACAGGGCATACTGAATGGGGTTTTATAACTTCTGTATAGAGTCTGGCAAATCGCTTTTCGTGAGCTGGATGATGTGTGACAAAGCAAACCAGGAGAGCTGCTATTCCAGTAAGGCTGTGGACAAAGTTCAACATGTGTGGAGTCCCTCCCTCTCCTCCATGTCACTGCTCCTGGCTGATCAAAAACCAGTGTAACATGTCAAAGAATAAAACTCAGCTTCATGCTGAAATTAATGAACCAGGGCATCTTATGCAAGGCACATGAGCTAACCCTGTACCACTGCTCACAACCAGGAAGGTCTCCACTGTGTTTAACTTCTGCAACTGTTTTACAACTGTCACATCCCAAGGGACCAATGAGAAAAAAAATGCCATGGGGTTTATTTGCTTTGGATATCGTTCAAGTCAAAACCACTAAGATGGTCCATAACCAACTTTTGATCAGAGCTGATCAAATCCAGGGATAGCCAGACTTGAGGGAGGTCCTTGGGAAAGACGCGGAGCAGCCTGAATAGAAAAGTGCAATAGCTGCAAAAAATGAGTCAGAAATCCAGAAAATATACTATATGAGAAGTGTTTGAAAATGAGTGGGTTTATTCAGTCTAGAAAATGCAAAGAGGACACAGCCAAACCCATGAATGAGAAGAGGGAGGTTCTAGACCTTTGTGTCTGCTACAGGAAGAAGACAAAGAGTCTTGTCCTTAAGCTGCCTCAAAGGTGGATTCTGTTAGACTTTAAAGGGAAAGCTGTTCAAGGTGAAGTTGGGAGCACCGGAAGAGGTTGCTGGTGGAGTTTATGGTACCTGCATTATAAGGGAGCTTTAAGGCGAGGTTTGAAGTGCGTGTGCCTGTTAAGGTCCTGGTTGAGGGGGACAAATCAACACCTTCACAAGGTCCCTTCCTACTCTCTTCCAGCATTTGGTGATTAAGCACATATAAAATTGCCTGGATAAACTTCCTCAGACACACTTACAATTCAGTTTAACCACAAACTGTTCTCCAGAGAAAGCCTTACCCAAAGTCTTAGAGAAAAAACACCATGCAGTTAGGTCACTTTGGACTCCAACCCACCTTGATGCAGTAAAGATGGGTTCATAAATCAAAGCGTGGATGAGCAGATTTCTTATCATGGTAAATCAAACATGGGCATGCTGATAGCTGGGGTCCAGGAAGGCCTAGGAGACATGGGACAAGGAATACAACGTGGACCTGGCTCCACATCTGAGTAACCCCAAGATGTTTACATGTAAGCTCTTGGTTGGGGGCCACTCTGCAACTTTCCCATATTGGCAGTTATTGTGAAGAGCCACGTGAGGGTTTTCCTAATGCTGGGAAGCCTTTCAGGGATCTTTATTTTATCTAAATAAGGACAAAGATATTGCGCAGTGCCAGCACTGCCCCACTGGAGTCAAAAGGCATCTTTGTTCAAACACCAATGGCTCAAGGCCTGAAGACGCACAGCTCTGGCCCAGGAACAGGACCCAGGAGGCAATGGCCTGTTCCTGCCAACCAGAAACGTGGCTGTTTATCCATAGGAACAGCACTCTGTGTGGATGATGATAGGTTTATTTTGCAGTCAGCATCGCAAATTATGGCACTTTTCCATCTATTGTCCTATATGATAAGTAAACATCATAAACTGTTCTGTGCTATGTGCTTCTGAAAATCATAACATGAGAGTTTACCATTAAGCAACAATGAAAGGGCAAACAGGGAAGCCAAAACATTTAAGTCTGCTTTGTTTTCCATACGGTGGAATAGTGTATAACTTGGTTTCTCCTGTCATGTCATTTATGGTCCTTTGTTTTGTAAAGCTACTATGTCATGTTACATGGCTCCATTCATAAAATTAAATTCCATGGGGCAGGAAATAATTCCCGTTTTCATGATCCTATCATCTGAACCCATGCTGCAGGCGACAGAGTGAAATTACTACTCCTGATACACATTTAAGGGGTTTCTTCTGCTGCATGAATCCCACATCAATGAGGAATTCTGCATATGCAGAAAGACACAAACCCACTGGGTAGGCTGAAATGATTTTTGTGTGTGCATGTGTGTGGTTTGGTCTAATTTAAAGATGTGCAGATAGAGTTTTCACTCAGCGCGCGGTATTCATTAGTGTGAGGCAGCAAACTTGCCCAGAGATCTGAAGGCCCCAGAAATCAAACTGTGGGCGGGTAGTGATTGGAAAGGTTTAGAGGGTGATGACTTGATAATTTCCCTAGTCCAGAAGCCTGCAGAGAACACACACATAGAAAGTCTGGTCTTGGGTTGCCCCATATCCCAACTGCCCTGATGGAAGTATTGCATGGTGAGGCACTGGTCTGTATGGACATACTCATGTAGGACTGACCTACCTAGGAGTGTCCCAGACAGGGGCATCTACAGAGATACCTAGGTAATGTTTGGCCCATGGGCTATGGAGATCCCACAGCCGGCTACTGAAAACTTGAGAAATAGCTGTTAAATGCACAACAGCAGTTTGAAAACGAGGGAATGAAAGACCATTGTCATTGCTTAGATGGTAATAGGTTTTCTTCTGGGTTTGCCTTGATAAATGTGTAATGCTCAGATCCCGCTTGGACAACACTGGCAGCCAAGGTGGGACCAGGAGGCTCACCAGTGTGGCTTCTCCATCAGGGCACTGGCACATCCTTGGCAGGGCTGCTATGCTGATTCACAGACAACTGAATAACCCATCACCCTCCCTGTACAAGGCAGAGCTGTCAGGCAGTGCTGCAGCAGACACTGTTGGGAGCAAGCGGTGGAGCCAGCAGCTCCCTCCAGCTCTGTCCCATAGAGGATGGATGGGAATCTTATCTCACCTCCTGCCTCCACTTGACTTGCCTGAGTTTATGGCTCAAAGCCATGTTTTACTCTTCTTGCATAGGATGTGCACAGCACATAGGGATTTCAAAGACATCCTGCCACAATCCAGACTGAAGCTGCATGAACTCAAAATTCATCCTGATAAAAAAATTTTCTTCAGAAGGAGAGACGTAATATTTTTTATATGAAAAAAGGGGGAGTTTGGAACTAGATGATCTTAAGGTCCTTTCCAACCCTAAATATTCTATGATTCTAAGATTCTAAAAGACTTTATGTCTTTTCTTACCTGATGATTCTATCTATTGGCAACATATACCACCAGATAGATATACTGGCATTTAGAAGAGACTGGTAAATCATAAGCAAATGCTGTTGTCAGCATCATAATAGGGCATTTGGAGAGCGGCATGAGCTTCCCATATCCCTGACATGAACACAGCTGTGTCCTTACATATAAAAAACAAGCTTTCAAAACTTGACCGCAGAGAATCATCCATTATTTTGAGTTCTTTCTCAAGAGAGCTCATTACACCATACTAAAAAGAAAAATAATCCTTTATATTTCATCTCTGCTCAGTTACTACAACTGTTATAATGTACCAAAAAACCTTCAGAGTAATATAGTATATTACCTTTATACTTTCAAAGCCATTATCTTACAGCTATGAGAAAGATCTAACTCCCTCCTTCAAATGCATGTAGCATGGAGTCAATCTTATGTTGCTGTATAGTATACATTGGGTATATCTATATGTGCACAGTGGAAATACTAATTCTTGAGAATCTGTGTGAGGAAGCATACTATAAAAACCTATATATTTTATGGAATATATATATATATTTATAAATGCCCATCTCTCTCTATCCTGCAGAACATGCACACAGTTTGCTCTTTCCTACCTGGTACATCTGAGGGACATTCTGCAATTATACAGTTTCCTAACCTTCCACTTGGCTTCTCCTGCTGTCAAATATCTGAACAGGCAGAGCATACATGTAGGGCACCCATGGGGCTGCCCTGGCAGGAAGCAGTTCCTGTTCTCCCCCAGCACAGGGTATGAATTTACCTGACCCTCTTCTACAAAAGCACTTGGGCACTTCGCTCACTGACCCCCACTGGCCACGATGGATGAAGCATTGTCTTTAATACTGCGACTAGCAAAACATCTGCTGTGCCACGGGTGAATTGCTGAACAGCTCAGTGCAGCCTGGTGCAAAAATATGCATGTTAATACAGTGACGATGAAACCCCTCCTGTAGGGTCTGAGCTTGTCACCATATCATCCAGCTTCAAAATCCCAGTTAGACTAAAGTGAGCAAAAGTGAAGAAGTGGGGGAAGAGGAGGAAAGAGGGTGAACACTCTTTGTGCTTGGATGTGGGGGTGCAGGGATGGGAAGGGATGCTCAAATTGTTCTTTAGATGAGAAAGAAAAAGTGAAGTGTAGGAAATGAGCAAGAGCCTTCTGCATTCCCCCTGTACCCACCTTTGTTGTAAATGTGAGGAGCAAAGCACAGACCTAGCAGAGGCAGCTGAACAGTTTGGGAGATAGAAAAGGCAGCCCCCAGCAGCCCGTACCACCTCCCTCGCTCCTTATCCATGTCACTTGAAGGCTGAAAGGATTTTTCTCTGGACTTTGGCTCCTCTGTCACTCCTTCAAAGACCCAAATCAGTGCAGGGGGCTCTTGGATGGCTGCACCCAGAGCGCTGTGAATCCTGTTGCTCTCCACAGCCCTGAGCACGGGGATTGATGCAGCCGGTGTCCCCGTTCTCCTGAAACCCAAACACGATGTTGACAGCCGGGTTTTAATCACGCAAGGGCCGATAACCATCAAACGCTGCTAATTTCCAACAAATTATCTAATCCAGATGCTTGCTGGTTTTGAGTAAACACTGCACCCAACAGGATCATAAAGCAAATAAGCACAAACCAGTTTAGAGTTTCAGCTCCCCCCTCTCTCAGCCCAGGTTCCTCAAATGCTCAAAAATGCAAATCAGGTGATCCAGCATTTGTGTTTGAAACCAGATCAGATCCCATGGGATCACATAAAAGACCCCCCCACAGAGCAGGCAGGGTTTGGATGGCCAGTATACTGGGCTAGCAGGGCGATAGATATTGCTCTTGGTTGAGAACACAGCAGCAAGGGGGCATTTACAGATGTTGCTGCTTCCCAGAGTGTGGAAGAGCTTTGCAAAACCTTGCTGGGACCCTGATTCAGCCCCTCTCCCACATTGGGTGATGCTCAACCTGCGTACTGTGACACTGCTGTCCAGCAGCACAAGCTAATGCCGTGGCATCTCCCCAGCAGGAGGAGAAGGTGGCATGCAGATGGAAAGAGGTAGAAAGCATCTCCAGTCTGCATGGTTTGTGCCTGCAGGCAGCTGCCTACAGTCTGCATGCCCAAAGAGGAAGACATAGGACTGTGCTGCTGGCTCACCGGGGTTGGGTTGACTCTGAAATCACCCTAGCTGGCTTTTCTAAGGCAGAGGACAGGTTAAAATTCATGTATTTGGAGGGAAGTTCACATGCAGATATGAATGGAGAAGCATGTTTTTTGGCACTGTGAATTGGTTCAGAATATGGTTAGTAGGTCTTAGTCTGTCTCAGTACAAGAGGTAGATCCTGTTTTATGTAGAAGCCCTTTCAGACTTCAGTTTTGTAAGGGGTGTGACCTGGAGAGACACACAGGGGTGTATGTATGAACACACAAGGTGTATGTATACACACAAACACACATACCCATAGATTTTTTTTACCTCCTTCCACTCCAGCCTGTAATCATAAATCTCCTATAGCATCACATCTAATACATTCCTCTAAGGAAAGCCACATTTTCTACAGCCATATAGTATGCTCTGATGTACAAACACGCCTTTTGTACAGCGTGTAGGCAGGGTATGCATTTAAATATACGCTACATGCAGTCATGTACCAATACTGCATGAGTGCACATGGCACAGCTGCGCTCTGCCAAGTCTGGGGACTCATGTAAATAAAGGATTTATTTTACAAATGCCCTTACACACAAACACAGACACACAAACACACTGGAAACATATGGGATAGAAAACATTCTTCTGCATAAATCTGTAATATTGGATTCAAAGATACAATTACCCAGAGGTTATGTAAGCTTTGAACAAGGAGGGGGGGAAAATGTAGCATATCTGAACAGGCCTTCTGGTGAAAGAGGGGAAATGACACCTCCCCACTCACAGACTATTGTCTATTCTGTTTCAAATTGGGAAAAAAAACTGTTTTCCCAATACTATAAACAACAGCCATCCTTCTTTCAGCAATTCATGGTGGTCCTCCTTCACTAAATGTTCATTAAAAGAATCTCCCCAACTATTCGCCTTCCCAGGCTTTTTTTTTTGCCATATGAAGAAATAAACCAGCCCTGTTGCCTGTTACCAAGAATTTTCTGTCTACCCCCCTTGCAATTAAAGCTGGTCTCTCCTTGCAGCTTCATTTCCCTCCACTCCCTCGCCTGTCTAATCTCCTGTTCCCCTCCAAGTGCGTTATTTGGTTTTGGAATTATATCTATTTACCCAGGATGGAAGTTGCACAACGGATGTGTTTATGTGAGAAAATTGTATCACTGACAAATACTGATTGGCATGTGGACATTGGGAGAGAAAACTACAGAGGACATTTTCATCAGCTTGGAATAACACAATGATTGTGTTTTCAGCAGAGCTAATGGATCACATACCCCTGCTCACTCTGATAGCTGTTTACACAAAGGACAGCTTCCCAGATGCAGCAAAAAAAGAAAAGGAAAAAGCTTAGAATAAGAAAACCCACCCTGGCAAACACTGTAATAATAGTAATAATGAACTATCAGGAATAATCCTTTGAAGGAAGATCATCGGTCTAATTCTTATTTCCACTAAGATCCCTTCACACTGGGAAAAGGGGCGTTGAAGTGGATGCAAATTATATGGTTGTGCATAGAGAGGTTTTCATCCTGCCGGGGTGGGATGAGGCCCTGGGGACAAAGACAACCCCTTTCGCCTGCTCCTTGCTGGCAGAGGTGCCACAGGGCGCGAGTGCTCCACCATCCCACTGTGCCTGCTGCAGCACTTGGCTTTGTCTGGGCTTGGAGAGGAGAATTCCTTATGATGGAGACTTCTGTGATGTTGGTGTTTAGGGCAGGGCAGGGAACTTATTCTTTTACCCTTTGAGTGAGCAAAGAGAAAGTTGGATTTTTGGCACAGAAAGATGACAGTGCAGATGACCCGGTAGGGTCTCTGCTCATCCCTGCTTCAAGACAAAAGCAAGGAAAGGGATGGAAGTGTAGGTGATCAGAGGAGTCAGAGTCTCCTCCCCACCCCAAAGTCCCCTCCTTTCTCATCATGTGTTTGACCTTCTCTAGAGCTCACCTATTTCTCATGCAAATATGTATATCAGCAACAAAGCTGTCAGCCGGGGAAAAACACTTAACACAAGCTTTCATCACTCATAGCCATGCTCTGCCAAATGAGAAGAGCAGGCAGAAATGCACAATTCTGTCAAACACTTTTTGGAGACTGTATCTGCAAATACCCATTTTATCTCTCTCTATATATATTCTCCCTTCTCTTTTTTCTTTCTTTTTTGAAGCAAAGATGCCGTTCATCTAAAAATCAAACAAATGACTTGGAACCCGGACTGTTCATCTACTGCATGCTCCCAATTTCACATCTCTGCATGCCTTCAGGAGATCTAAATCTGCCACATGGTGTCCAGGGAAACCTGGCTGATTTTGCTCTTTATTGCTTCTTACATGCCTTGGTGTTTAAAGAAGACCTGTCTTTTGAACAGCAGCTTGCAATCTGATAATATTTCTCTTTGAAAAGTCAACATACTATCATTGTTTCGAATTCAATTATCCAGCCGGCTTTCTCTCTGTGGTATGCAAGCGCTATATTTAGGTTATATTAAATTATGTTTTAATAACATCCAATGGATTTTTTTTTATCCACTTCAGCCTTTATAAAAGTCTTAGTTCTTCCAAAGGAGGGGGGGAAAGCAGTTTATTAGTGCATCACTTCAGAATTGTTTTTTAATTGGAAACATTTTGTGGAGAAAAGACCATTAATAAAATTCGATTCCAAATCAAACTTCTCTGTGTATGTTATTTTTACTCTGCAGTCAAATGCTTTTATTAGATTTAAAACTTTCACTGTTCTTTTTTATCTCAAGCTGTATAATGTTCTGCAATAAAAAATAAAGGGCCTAGCGACTCCAAAGTCTGGCAAAATAATATACTTTTTTGGATGTCTGTGTATGTTGCCAATTAGTTTTGCTGTAAATACAGACCTCCATCCATCATCAGTCTCTGGGTGGCTATAAGAGATCTAATTTGTTTCAGATGCCTTGTGCTTGCCGAGCTATTCACCAACTCCGCTGACCTGCTGCGAAGACCAAAAGCTGCAGAAGGATGACTGACAAGGGAAACTGGAGAAAGACCTCTCTACTTAGGGTCGGATCCTGCCTTCCAAATGGGGAAGGAAACTTTCCCCTTCCCTCCTCCCTTTCTCTCCTCTCTTTTCAGGAGCCTGTAGTTTTGGAGAGGAGCTCAGTGGCGTAAGACCTGCATTAGGGAGGCTATGACAGGCTAATGGAAAACTCTCCTCCTCAATTCATTCTCCCACCTCCCCTCTCCTCCTTTTACAAGCCATGCTTCAAACCTCCCATTCCTCAGGAATTTTATGAATGCCTGAGCCCAGCCAAAATAAACTCGTAAAGAAAAAGTTTCAAACAAAGGTCACAGACCCATACAGCAAGTGTGAACCGGTAAATGTGAAACCTTGGGCATCGTGCGGGAACCTTACAGCCCTACACGGCCTGGTCACACATAGTTTGTCCATCTGAAGAATATCTGATTCTCCAGCTACCACACTCAGGTCCTGCCAGCTTTCTGTCCCTCTCCATGGACATCCCTAGCCTATGGAGGTAGCAGAACCTCTGAAGTGGAAACATGTGGGGAGACTTTGCCTCCTGAGGCTTTCATGCTGGGGAGGACCAAACCAGAGCCATTGGCTTGGGGACTCATAGCAAACAGCCAGAAACATCCATCTGCATTGTTTTTCTATAGACAATTGGGATTCTCAGTAACTGCATGGAGTGTATCTGTGTGTGTGAAATATGTCTTCTTTTTTCTTTTTTCTATAGGAATTATTTTCTACAAGAAATAATCCTTATTCATTTTGAGAAATAAAACTAAAATTAAAAAAAGCCAAACACAAACAGAACAAATATTGTTGCTTGGCTAAAAAAAAATGAAAATTCCCCTGCCAAGCTGTGAATCCCTCTTAAATGCTTGGTGCCAGAGGCAGTTTGTTCATCCCCCTTATTCTCACTCCTCTCCTAGGGTGCAGCAGTGCTGTGCAGTGCATAATGCTGGTCTGCAGATGGATTCAGCCGTGCTGGGGCACTGCTTACTGCAGAATCCTGGCTGCTTACTTCCTGCCACAGCCAGGATTTGGCTTCCCTCATGCAGCAGCACTGTCGTGGGAGCTGCTTCTGAATGCGCCCACAAACTGCACAGCACACATCCCTCATGACAGCCTCCTAGGTTGGGCACTCACACTGAAGAAAGATGGATTTTCAGTTCCCACCTCATTCTGGAGAGGCTCAGACTCATAGCCCCAAAGGAAACACCAGGAGGGACAGGGCAGGAACATCCACAGCCCATCTGATGTGGTCACGTAAGAGGAAGCTCAAGAGCTGCTGGGGAAAGGGATCAAACAAGGAGTTTGTCTTGGCTGCATCTGCTCAAAGGTGTTGGAGAGATCTGGATGCTGATTATTGCTGCAGTTGCTAAAGCATTTTACATGGGAAAGTCACTGGATTGCAAGCCATGGTAGAAAAAACCCTTCACGCTGAGAGCAGAGTAACTGAGAAGGAGACAAGCAAGGCTCCTGCAAAGGGAAACAGCTGGGAAAGGGGAGCATGGCAGTTGCCTCCTCATGCTCCTAATTCTGCTCTCCCAGCAACAGGCACTCCCATGCTGCACACAAAAAATAGGGTCTGCCATAATACTTTTCCCCTTGCCTGTTTTACACTTCTGCTCCAGGGATATTTTTGTGAGCTCAGGGATCCAGAGCACTCATGTGCTTGGGATCAGCGTGCACAGATTCCCCCTGAGGAGTCCAAAACTCACTCAGGAAGTCCTGGGCAGTGATTTCTCCATCAGAAGCAGTAGGGCTGAACCAGCCATGGGCAGTTGCTTCTGCAGCCACATGGTGAAGATGACAGTGAAAATTATCTGTCAGAAAATTAATCCAGCTACAAAGAGTAGGATTTAGGATGCATCCACCAGGAGAAAGGACTGGGAATGCTTAAATTAGAATCTTTGCTTAAAAGAAACCCCTAACCTAATAGCGCAGCATCAGCTTTGTCTACGGAGAAAGAATTACAAGTACCTTATTGTGTCTGAGGTTAAGATGCTAAAATTGCTTCAGGGAAAAGGATGTAGGAGTGGAAAACAACAGCCAAACTACACCAGGATGGAAGAAGAAGTTCCCATAACCAGGTGGCTGCTCCCCTGCCCTGGCAGACAGGGGGTGCCACAGAAAGCACTATGTGTCCATGATGGGGTACACTACCAGAGTCCCACCTTCAATTGAAAGACAAGCAAACCTGGGTATCCTGGGGACACCACCTGACCCCTAGGCGCAGCACAGGGCCAGGATCTGCCAGGGCAGTTGGGAACACTCATATCTAACCCATGCCTGTGCAGAAGCCATCTGTCCGTGTTATAGAGATACTTGTCAAAATGTGAAGCTGCTTTTCAAAATGAGCATCATTGTTCCAGTGTTCAGGGAGGGGAGGAACCCCCTTTTTCAATTGCAGGGCATGTTTAGTTTTCGTCATGTTAAAGGGGGGGAATTACTTTTACTCAAAACCATATGTAGAGCATCAACAAATGCACATCCTGTGAAGCTGGGCGTGTTGCGAGAGGGGTTACAATGCTGGCAATTTATAGCAGCTGCCTTAGTAGCCTCTTCTTCCACGCATTATTCTGTCAACATTGTATTTTCCTTGGAAAAACATCTACAGTAGTTTAAATCTCTTTACTGAAAACAGATCTACTACAGGTGCTTTAGAGTTCATCCATGGGATATGAGAAGGTTGAACGTCCCCAAGAAAGGGAAATTTATGTCAGTAATGACTAATTGATTTGTTTGGCTTTAAAATCTCTAATGTATTTTCACATTTTTCCCTGCCTTCTTTTTTACAGTGTTAATAAAAGAATCTACATCATATATTTGTGTTATATGTGGGTTTATTCTGGGAAATCCTTACTTTTGCAATGAGTTTATGTTTTCCCTCATTTCCTTTTACCTTTCCTTTATAAAAGGGCTTGTTTTTATAACATATCAATAGGTTAAGGGTGAACATTAATGAAAAAGAGAAAGTCTGTTTGGAAAATATATGGTGAAAATAAGGCAGAATGAGAAACCAAATCTTTGATCACTGGAAATTAAAGACACACTTTTCACATTGAAGTGGGATAAATGCAATATACTGTGGTAAAACATGGTGAGAACTGCACACTTCTCTCCAAAGGCTCCCAAACCCAATCCCAAAAGTCTTGAGAAATGTTCTGATCCTCACAGGGATGAGGGGAGGGGTTAGTGCACCTCTGTTGGGGGTCGTTTATGGTAAAGGTTCCTGCAGGATCCTTTCCAAAGATAAATATTTTTACTAAATCCCTGGAGCAGCTTACAATTCCCTCTGCTCACAATTACAATTTCACCATTAGGAAACTTCCTTGAAAACCCCACTTTGGCTCAATTGGAATGTGTTTTTTCAACAAAGCTGAAACATTTTGATTTCAGCCTATTTTTTTAGTTCTTTTTTTACTTTGCCCTGCAATCATTCATCATCCTCCGACAGAGAGTATTCAACAAGACAAAAATGGCAAGATCACATGCAGAGGAGGCAAATGTGCTGTTCTGAAAGCGACAGCCCATTTCATTTGGGGTGAAATATTGCCCTGTTTGGGGGGAGGGATACAAAAGAAAACAGTGGTGATAGCATAATTATTCCCTTAGATATTGCAATTGCTAAGGCAGCTGAAAGTAGCTCCATCAAGGGTTTTGTTAATGGAGGGACAGTGTGCGCCAGCCTGCCCAGACATCTACCTGGAGATGCACACAAGGGCACTCTCCATGTCCTTCAAAGAACTGGAAAATTTCAACTGAATTTAACACATGATTTAGTGGCAGAAACAAAGGTACAGAATTACTACGAACATCATTAAATCCCTGGGTACCACAGGCAAATGACACTAGCATAGACAGAAGTACAGGAGGGCTCTTAGAGGGTGTTCATGGCTCTGCCATGGCTTGAAGAGTCCTGGGGGACCAAATCACATTATTGCCCTGTGCCTCAGTTTCCATCAGTGTTCTGAGGCAAGCCACGGGATAAACCTTTTATTTCATGTTTTGAGATTTACAAGTGACATTATATCACCATGTGGCTGAAAGTGTGTGCGTACGCCAGGGTTTCCAACTTCACACTATTTACAAACTGGTATTACTAAGAAAACTACTAATACATAAAACTAGAAACTGAAGCACTTAATTAGAACTGTACTCAACACCATTATAGCAAGTAGAGAATAAAAACATTTACAAGACCACTTGGAAGGAAAACAAATAAGAAATTATATTGCCTTTAAAATAAATTCTTCAGCTCTGTGAGATTAATGTCATTCTGTTTACGAAACTGTCCCTGTTAAACTTGCATTCCAAATATAAAACAAGAATACTGAAGAAATGCTCCATGAATCACTGAAAGGTCAGCTAGAAAGAGAGGCATTCCTTTAAATAAGAAGGAGTATAGAAAAGCCTAGTCCAGGGAACACGAGGTCTCCATATGTCTCCATATGTGTCCAGAAAGGCTCCTACATACGATTTATAAACACCCTATGGAGCAGAGAACCTAACTTGCAAGCTGACAAAAGCTGTGGAGGTTACGGAACGGATGGTTGCCCATTTCCTCCTGGGATCCTGCTGTCAAGATCTTCTGGGATGCAATCTGTTCTAAAATCAATTAATTTTTACAAGGACCACTCCCACTGAACCTTGCAATATCCATCCTCTGCCACTGTCTGCTGAAGTTATTACTGCAGGTCATGGGAGCTTTGGCACACTGAAGTATGCACATGGTAGTGTACATCGCTGGAAGCTATTATCCCAGGGAGCTCACAGGATACAACAGCTTGGGGATGTTGTTTCCACTGAGAACCAGAAATCACTTTCTGAGCTGACTGGTGTTTGAAGAGGGACCATCTGTGCTGCCCAAATTGACACTGACAACTGTGTTTGATGTCTCTGTCTCAAACTGTCTCTGTTGTCTTGACTCTGCAACTTCTATCTTTGTCTCAGTGGAGGATGAGGAGTGATAGGCTGATACTGAAGAAAAAGAGTTTGGATAAAGTATTAGGGGGAAAGAACAGCTCTTTTAAACAGGAAGAACTGCAAAAGCCTGGAAGAGGTTGTCTAGGGAGGTGGATGGATATCTGAAAGTAAGGGCCATTACGAACAGGTTTAACAAACATCTGGCCAAGAGGCTTAGGCGGAGCTGGACCCTGCTTTGGGCAGAAAGTGGAAAAGATGACCTCTGATGGCCATTTCCAGCACTGTTATCTGTTCATAGCAATGCTCAGGTAACTTGTGGTGCTTTATGCTGACTGCCTTTCTTAAAAGCTTCTTATTCAGAATGCTGTCCAGAATTAATTAATTCAGATACAAAGGGCTGGAATGGTCACATCAACTACATCTCTACCACCCAATGTCAACCAAAGCACAAGAAGGGAAACATGTCTACATCCAAGTTTCATGGAAGTCAGGAGAAATCTCTTGGATTAACAGACTTAATGTCAGACATGAAATAGCCTGAGTGAAGAGAAAGCCATTCAGAAGCAGAAAATATGGATGGGCTATTTCTGGTTATTGCATTAAATTTCAGCAGAAATTAGAATATCAGGTCCATGTTAGCAAAGAGCTGCAAAACCTCTTCTGTGATAAAAAATATGGTAATTACTGGTGAACCACAGTAGTGAATTTCTTTGGAGTACTTGGTACGAAACATAGGCATACCAGGACTGCCTCTTTCATACTTGGGGCTGTTTATAAAAATCATTACAAAACCAACTACAGAAGTTTTAGAATTGCAATGGTTAATGTTATCTTTATATTGCAAAGGATTCGCTAACTCAGCCCAGAACAGGCAAGGAGTAACGGGTTCAAACTTGAACAGGGGAAGTTTAGATTGGATATGAGGAAGAAATTCTTTAGTGTAAGGGTGGTGAGGCACTG
>JAOEHY010040521.1:0-88125 GCA_025447955.1 Psilopsiagon aurifrons
GAAGAGATTCAGAGCAGCCCTGTGGAGAAGGACTTGGGGGTGTTGGTCGATGAGAAAATGAACATGAGCCGGCTGCAGTGTGCGCTTGAGCCCAGAAACCAACCATATCCTGAGCTTCATCAAAAAGAGTGTAACCAGCAGGTCGAGGGAGGTGATCCTGCCCCTCTGCTCTGCTCATGTGTGACCTCACTTGGAGTATTATGTGCAGTTCTCGTGTCCTCAGCATAAAAAGGACACAGAACTGTTGGAACAAGTCCAGAGGAGGCCACGAGGATGATCATGGGACTGGAGCACCTTCTGTATGAAGATAGGATGAGAAAGTTGAAGCTGTTCAGCCTGAAGAAGAGAAGGCTGCGTGGAGACCTCATAGCAGCCTTCCAGTATCTGAAGGGGGACTATAGGGATGCTGGGGATGGACTCTTCATTAGGGACTGTGGTGGTAGGACAAGGGGTAATGGATTCAAACTTAAACAAGGGAAGTTTAGATTGGACATGAGGAAGAAATTCTTTACTGTGAGGGTGGTGAGGCACTGGAATGGGTTGCCCAGAGAAGCTGTGAATGCTCCATCGCAGGCAGTGCTCAAGGCCAGGTTGGACAGAGCCTTGGGTGGCATAGTTTAGTGGGAGGTGTCCCTGCCCATGGCAGGAGAGTTGGAACTGGATGATCTTAATGCCCTTTCCAGCCCCAACTATTCTATGATTCTACGATTCTATGAAAATCAAGCTCCTCACACAACTGTTTTCTGCATCTTTTGAGCATCTCTGTCCCATGTCTGCAAGGGAAGTGAAGGCAGGAGGGAAGTCATTAAGAGCAAGTTCAGAAAAGGGAAAACCAAGGTTTTTATTTCAGTGGGTGAGTGTGAAGAATGGCCTTTGTGAACAATTCAGTCATTTATCATTATTTCCTTGGCATTGTATGAATTATAAATTCCAGACTATAATGGAGTAATATCTCATCTCCTTTCCCCCTCAGTGGGCACTGGATGAATGGCCAGGTAAGCTGTACTCGGACCTGCAACAGGAAGAGTAACTGTTCACCTCAAGCTGCTCTCCCGAATTGCTTTCTAGTAAGTGCATGTTGATCTTTTATCAATCTTTTCTGGATGTTAGAATTACTGAGGAAGTAGAAAGTAGGCTTTGTCTCATTGAGGAAAGCTTCAGAAATATTTTCTTTCTATTTATTTTTCTTTTCCTACTGAAAAAAAATGGAAAAGACGGGGGCAGAGAAACATAGAAAGGGAAAGCCAAGGAATATGGTTTTGTAATTTATCCAAGGGATAAATGTGGGCACAAATGCTGTTTTAGTAGTTCAGTTGATGGGTTTTAGCATACTGAACTGACAGGGATCTTTGTACTTGCATGGACATACAAAGTCACCTATACAAGTTCGGTTTCACAGCCATGATGTAAATGGGATTTGCTCCCTTCAAAACTCGTGTTTCAGTTCATAGTGCTCTGACTTTTGGAGTGTTTCTGTTGGACCTGCTGAAGGAGAAGAGTTAACTCAAATTCACTAACAAGATTACAAAAGGGAGAATATTCCTAGAATCATAAAATGGTTTGGGTTGGAAAGGACCTTAAGATCATCCAGTTCCAACCCCCTGCTATGGGCAGGGACGCCTCATGCTAGACCATGTCACCGAAGGCTCTGTCCAGCCTGGCCTTGAAAAAATCCTGCTGCAAGAGGTTTAAGGAGCTGTGAAAACTTGTTTAACAGGTAGATAGTGCAGTGTTTACTTAGTAGACTATCAGGATCTATCAGAAAATAACAGTAGCCATAAACATCAATGGATCGGCTTCCATCCACTTTGATTTCCAATTCTATTACACCTTGGCTGTGCCACAGCCATAATAAGAGGTCCTAAATAGAATAGCTATTACCTCAATATTATTAATTTGGTGAGAACGTTTTTCAATTTTCTTTGTTACAGGTTTATTTCCACACCTCTTTACCACTCCCAGGTTTCCCTCTCTCTTCCATAGCAGCTTATCTCACGCTCCCAGTTGACCTGCTAGGGAGCCAGGAGGCCTTTGAATTTTGGGAATTGAGTTCTCTGATGAAGTGCATGTAAAAAGGAATATCCTGTTTTCAGAAGAAAATTTCACAGTGTACCATTAGGAATTGCTGTCGAATTATATTTTCCTCTGAGAAATACACTGAGCCTAATGCTCAGTTATGTCATCCTCTTTCTTGGAGCAAGGAAAAGGTGGATAGAGGAAGAAAGCAGTTTTGGAACCTTAACCCAGCTTTGTGGTCCTTTAAACCCCAGGGCTTTAAAGAAGCCTAACATCTGCATTTGAAGAGGTCATTCTGCTCAACCTTTGTTCTTTAAGTACCTTGCACTTACATAGAGCTCCTGAGTACATCCACACAGATGCTGATAAAAGGCTAGCAACAACAGAGAGATTATTTTGTGTGAGTTTGAGGTTTTTCAATAAATACAGCTGACTCTAAATCCTGTCCTTTCAAAAGTCAAAGGGTTAAAACTTTTTCATCAAGGCAAGGTATTCCCCAAGCAATCTGCATTGAGGGTTCTCTGAAGTCAGAGAACATTGTTGACCCAGATATCACTAACTTCTTTCCCTCTGCAAAGTTCTGACTCCTGACAAACCTTTGTCCTTTTCCTTTGATTAGTTTTCCTCTGGCCATAAATCCTATTTTGGTTTGTGCTGGGGTCTGGCCAAGGAAGTATTTCTATTAACCTGGAGCAGCTGGCTCTGACTGTCTGGGGACTGCAAGCCTGAGAATCCTGTAACACCAGTGTTTTTCGTCTTGAAGCCCTAGTTAAAAAAGAAGGAGATCCATGTTCCTTCTGAAGTTGTTTTACTAGCCTCGGAGCTGTCAGACTGATGTGGGCAGGTTGTCACTAGCTTAAAGATGGCAGTCATTAGATTTTCCATCTAAAATCTGCTTTCCTCACAATCTCCATGTCTGATGCTTTGCTGGGAGCTTTAATTTACCTGTTCAAGAGTGGGAACGTACTCCTGCTACTTTCATTACCCACTTGACTTTCATTAAAAAGTTTGTAACACCTTCTGGCTTGGAGGGCTTCAAATTTGGTATCCTCATGTCAGGGGCCCTTGTGACTGAAGGGAATGGCAGTCATCCATAGAGCAGCAATTTCATAGAATCATAGAATCTACTGTGTTGGAAAAGACCTTTAAAATCCATGTAGTTAGGCTATGCTGCATCAGTGTGCAAGGCTCTCATTCACATTCCTTTGGAGCAACCCTGGATCTTCTGTATGTCTTCAGCCTAAAGGAGAGAGCATCTACTTTTATTCCCTGATGCTTTCTGCTCAGTTACAGCATTTATTCTAAGCCTTCCCATCCCGAGGCTATGGAGACCTGCTAAGTGCACTAGCCTCATTACCAGAGCACCACAGCAAAAATCTTCCTCCATCTCTGCCTTTTGCCCAAGGTCTGTGACATCCCTCCATATCTCACAGGTGTAAACTGAGTACCAAATATGCACAGTGAATGTTAAAACCCCTTGTCCCCAAAGGCAAACTCTCTAGTGACTAATCGCTGGGAGACTCTGGGATTTAAAAATGGGTATATTTTCTACTTTCTGTTATCTCTACTCTCGCTGAGCCTTTTTGCAATGTATTTACTGTCCCTTTACCCCTTTCCTTCTGCTACGTCCCCACTCTGAGGCAGTGCCCTCAGCCAGCAGCACTTTATCTGCTTCCAATGTAGCGTGTCCTAGAAAGAATTATAGCATTGCCTTTCTGTTGACAGCTAGTCATCTCTCAGTAACATACAATAAGCTGTACTTGGGCCAAAGGAAATGGGTTTAGCCTGGCGGGTAATTAATTTTCTCAGGGTTCAGTTTCCCACACTGAAATTGGTATCCATCTGATCAATTAGAAGAACATTTCACAAATGAAACTGATTATGAATCATGGCTTTCAGTTCACTTGTGGAAAACCTGATGCATGACTGTTGGAGCAAAAAGTAGAGGGAAGCTTCAGCCCATTTATTCCAGCTGCTGCTGAGAAGTGAGAACAACACACACAACCCCCACTCACTCCTTCAAGGATAGAAAGATGCTGAGACTCTACCAGATCACAGAATAGTTTTGAATGGTCCTCAGATATCCTGGTCTGTTTTCTCTCAGGACGTTGAAGCATATTAACTGGTCTAACACTGTCCTGGTGCCACTGAGCATTGGCATAGTTTAACTCTGGCAGATCCTGGTTCCTTTTGCCTCCAGACATGCAAATAAAATATGAAAAAGGGTTTTGGGATTAGAACCATTCCCAAGATGTCTTAATTGAGATGCAATGGTTTTGAACAAACAAAGGAATGGTCCTGGACAGCCGAGGTCTCTGTATCGTGGTCATCTCCTTCCCAGTTGCCGGTAACAGTCAAAGAAATGATGGCAGTTTTCAGTTAAAATTTACCTTTTAAGAGAAGGTCATTGTTTCCATTTCAGCCATGAGCAAGCATAGAGGATCCATCTCACCCAGTGGGAACAGGTACTCATTGCCCCACTTCAGTAAAGAAAACACTCTCCATCCCTCTCGCTCTTCTTTCAACCCCCAACACTGAGCAAGACTGTTAGTTTAGTTATTCCTGTGTCTTTAAAACATGTCCAACACTATTTTAAAGGAAATAAACAACTTCAGGCATTGAAATGAAATTTTACTAAGAACCCTTTTTTTCCCCTTCTACTGAAAAAGCCATGGCACTAAACTTTACAGTCATCTCAAGCCTCGAATAGTTTCTCATTGGTGTCAGATTAACCAAGTTAAAATTCTCTCTCACAGACTTGGCATTTAGAGGTTTCATACTAGAAGTGGCTTAAGAACTTTCACTTTAAAAGATAAAGGATAGTAAACAGCGATTTTTTGGCACCATGGAGGGTAAGCAAAGAAATGCAATTTTACAAAGCAGGACCTGCTAAACAGGACATGCTGTAGGCAGAGATGAGGTCCAGCGCTGGGCCTTGCACTGAAACAAGCCTCTGTATGAAAAATTCATCACCTAAGATCACAGGCAGTAATCTCAACTGGTTTTATCCATCAAACTGGGTCAATCCCAGTTAGTGCCTGGGCAGGACACACTTTTGAAGAGCTGCATTAATAAACAGAGGGGCTGCAGAAAGTGGTTCTTAGAGAGTGGGTGTGTAGGAGTTTATATAGTTCTTGTATAAATATATATAGTTCTTATAGGCATATAAATATATATAAAAATATATATAACACTATTTTATATAGCTCATTTTTCCTTTGTCTCCCTAACATAGATCCCTTATAGAAAGAGAATTGCATTTGCACGGAAATGCCATGATTTGTAGTTGAAATACATAGTGTATTTGCTAGCTCTTAGACTGACCTTTATTCATGCTGAAGAAGTGCAGTTGGAAGGGAGAAAAGGGAGTTTTCTAATGCTTTTCCTGAAGGAGGAACCTCTACAATGTTGGGACACATCTGAGACAGCTTTGTCACCAGCATGGTTTGTTCTTAATTAATAGAGTCTTATTGTGCCAGGGAAGTGGAAGTGTTGATTGTGATTCTAGTGAAAAGTCTAATATTGTTGTATACCCTCAAACTGAGAAGCAAGACCTAGAGCACAAAGACAGACAAACCTAACTATTATACTGCTAGAAGCGAGTGCAGAGAGAGGAGGGCTGTTGTTCCTGCTGTAACCTCTGCTGTTGAAGAAACACATACAGATGCTGTTGAGGAACGGAATTTCCTAACTGAACAATCATACCTAAAATAGTCTTCTGGCCCCAGGCTCTTAAAGATGTTGCCTTTAAAATGCAATGGAAAACTGATGTCTTGACCTTTTGTGGTCACTAAACATAGAGTGCCAGATTTTCCAAGCATATGATTGTTTTCAACACACTGTCTCTTTCCTAAGCTTTTATTTGTTTTGCTGAATAATGTTATCTCCAGTCCTCCCTTCACAATTTCACCAGGGCAGAAACTTACTTGATGTCCCTAATCCCTTTGTGGAAGGTGCAATGTGACATAGCTGGGGACCTTCACTCCTGGCAAATGCCTGGATGCATAGCAATACAGCCACAGACAATGAAATAGTATTACAGTGTGGTCTGTTGTCCTGCATACCTGTTTCCAAGTGTTCCTTGGAAGCAGTACTGCATTTTAGGGCATGTGAAATGATCCTTGAATGTAATTTGACAATCAAAATTCAGCAAAAGCAACAAGATCTTTTAGAATGAGAAGAGGCACTAACTGTAAGAAAGTATTGTTATCGCCTTGAAGTGCTTCAGGACATATTCAGCAAAGAAACCACCCTTGAAGAGCTGACATAACTAGTAGGGTGAAGGAACTTTTACATGTGTGTTGGCAGTCTAAATTATACAAGATTCAAGTTTCCAATATATCTTATGGTTACTGTCTGTGTCTAGTGAGTTTTGCTGTAAAGAAATGATGGGGTATGAGCCAACCATCTGGCATGACCACATGGGAAACCAGACTTTGATTCACACCTCTGCAGGCTAGAGTCAGATGCTGAGAATATCGAAGACCTGACTACAGGATTAAAAAACCTTCATTCTTTTCACTCCATCTTTGCCCAGTGCTCTCAAGGAATAAATACGCCCAAGTATGATGACCACTGAAATTTAAGAGGCTAAAAACATTGAGGAGGAATCGCTTATGTTGCTGGGGAAAGTGGATTTAAAGACAGGCAGACTTAACTTGCTAAAAATTGAAACATTGACATATTTGACCTACTGCTTTTTGGGTTGGCTTCTGGTTCTTTTGTGAAGAATATATCCCCAGGGTTAGGTATGGTTTTCTTTTTCCATAAAGCTGTGAGATTAACTTCTTTGCATGAAGACATGAGATAGGAGAAACTGAATGCTACCATGTGGGTAAAGTGTAGACACAATCTGAGCTTCCTTCTTTCTCCTCAGATAATACCCACTTTCTCATGACCAACAGCATAATCTGTGGTTCCTTATTCCCTGTGCCCTCAAATTCAGTAAGTGGATGGGATAACTCCCAAGATGTCTAGATGAGACCACTGAATGACATAGGCAATGGCATTTTGGTTAAGAGGATTTTGACAACTGAAAATCCAGCCCAGCAGCTCATAGGCATCAAATATGGAAATGTGATGCAGAGTGAAACTATCACACTGGTTCCAAGCAGCGATCACATTTCCTGCTGATACCAAACAAACCAAAGCCAATGGCATTTTACTTCTGAAAGGCCAGCTAAGTGAAAGAGTGATAGTGCTGGAGTTTTATGGTTACAAAAGTCCACGTTGCTGCTGTGAGGTCATCACAGGATGAGGTGCAAATGAGGGTGTGAATGAGGGAAGAAAAGACAATTTCATACTATAATGCATTATGCACAAACCGTAAACAGATACTTACCTTCTGAATGCTTTTGTCTGAGGTGAGGAATAAAGCAAAAACAATCTTCAAGACAGGAGCCTGTCTATTCTGTAACAATCTGCACTCAACCGTGTTCAAAATAGACACTTGGCAACAATTTTCTCAGAGGAAAATGGTGTGGAGTGCAGAAAATAAGGGTGTAGCTGTAACAGAGGAAGCAGAATTGAGCCAGGCTGCTGGGTTTGTTCACTTCTGCTCCTGAAGTCAGTCCAGGCTGGTTTTGCCACAAGTCAATCATGCTTTGGTAGCTGCTTTGAGAACTGAAAGCTAGAAGAATGGCAGACTTGCAGGGTGGTGACTCATCTGCAATACCCAACAGCAGTCAGAAGAGAACTTTAACCACCATCTCCTTCCCTGCTAAAGCCTGGATGCTAGCCTTATACCTAGGGAAAACTGGCAGCTCCTCTCCAGGAGGCAAAGTCTGCCCTGTAGCCTGATGAATTAGAGGCCTCCTGCAACACTACGCTTTCCTGAGGACGTGAGGAATGCTCCAGATCTTTTTTGTCCTTCTCCAAATAAGAATTCAAAGGAAAATGCCTACAGAGATGAGGAATTTTCCTACAAATTCTGCTTCCATGTGATATTTTAAGACAACTCCCGTGTATTTGGTTTCCACTATCAATGTAATCTTTCTTCTGGTTGGAAGTTGAAGCAATACGTGGACTTCTTTGCACTGATTAAAAACTCTTGGGAAGCAGCTGAGATAGAGACACTCTTATGGTATGATTTTAGTAACTGCAGATTCAATGGTGAAAGTGACAGTAGGTAGAGAAATTAAACATGAAAGGAGCCCCTTTTGGTTGCTAGGACATTATAGTGATCTGGCATCTCCATCACCACATGACGTGATGCAGGAACAAACAAGATGAGGTTGGGGTTCATTAATGCCCCTTATGTGCCTGGTAAATCCCCACCAGCTCCTGCAGTCCCACACGCAGTGGGAGTGACTCCTGACCAGGACATCTGGGTGATGTTTTTAGTTAGAATGGAATACTCTTGAGAATGGTTATCTCCTATCCAATCTATGGTCAGAAAACATCCCTGTGGCAACCACTGCAATTGCCTATGTGGAACAGTAATGTTCAGAAAGTAATTTAATGTAATGGATTGTTTAGCCTTCTTTTAATTAAATGTAGCAGATGGAAACAAGAAGACAGCTTTGTATCTCCAACCAGTTCTCTAATTGCAGGCATCCTCCATAGACCCTACTTAGCTTACTGCACTTTCAGACCAAGTTGAAAACCTATTATTATTGTTTAAACACCCTCAAAATGATGTTTTTTTCGCCTGCAATGAAATACTGTGGTAGGTTGTTTTACTTTGCTTTGGTTTTCTATTTTTCCCTCTCCTCAAAAGTCAAACCTTTGATGAGAAACTTGTGTCAAAGGAGCTCAATCAGCTCCAGAAATCATCTCTCGGAGGAGTCCAGCAGGCATGCTAGGGTGGATAGTGCTAAAGTTCCTTGGGAAACTGTCCTTTTCAAATGCCTAAATGAAGAGTTCCGACTGTTTATTCCCACCAAATGATTCCGGCTTTTTGAAGATGACTGAACACATTGATGGGCCTTTTAGCTGAGCCCCTTTCAAGTGAGAACAAAAGGCTGCTTGTAGATTGTATCAATACAATTGTGACTCAGATGGCCATTGCAGTTGTAATGTTGTCAGGCACATTTCTGGGAGTAATAGTGACTTCAAAGGAGAACTGTTAAATGGCGTCGTTTGCTCAGTCATTTTGCAATGGAAGGCTTTGGCAAATGTTTCAGCTGGAAGAACTGGGGTTTTCAGTGTAAAAGGGTCAAAATTCTGCTGGGTCACAAGGCCAGGATGACCAGGATGTTAAAGGGGCTTATTTTTTCCCTATTGCATTTACAGTGAATAGCCCAGAGTGACTAGCTTGGGTGTAAGGATCCTCATGGCGGATGTCTAAAGGGAGATGACATAAATCCATCCTTTGCAAGCTGGCTTTCTCTACATTTGCCTAGCTTTCCTGGTTTCCCTTTTGCCATTCACACTCCCTTCCTTCCTCTCCATTTCAGAAGGGTTTTGTGTGGACATGTAAAAAGAATAGCTTTTGTGAGGTATCCCTCAATAAGCTTGGTACAAAGGAGATCACTGGAGGAAAGATGCATCCTCCTGGATTGCCCCTAAAACTGGCTAATTGCCATGACCAAGGCCATGGGCAAGAAGCCCAGTAGGTCAGATTAGATCCAAGCATAAGTGTGCTTATGGCCATGGAGAACAGCTTGCACTCCTGTTCCTCTTTGGATCTCTGTGAATTTACTGCTGGCTGTGCACAAGGCTAAAGACAGGTTTGGAAGCAACATCTGTACTTAATGGGAAGCTGGGCCAAGACTCCAAGTTTGCCAAACAACCCTTTGCCTGGTGCATAAATCTGTACCTACTGCAAAGAGAAAAAAGCAAAGAGAAAAGACAGTGCTGACTTGCAGATCTGTAAAAAGAAGCCTTTTTAAGATCTCTAGCTGGGTAACATGCAACTGCTAAATATACCCAGGTAGAAATACAGCCAAATCATTTCTTCATCTCTCTGTGATGTTTTATATTTCTTCTTCTTCCTAGGGAATGGGAATGATGGCATTGGCAAGGGAAAACGGGGAGAAACAGTGGGGTTTAGTCTATTTGCTGTTAACTTCACCATGTGCCTCATCAAGGCTTTTTCCAGTTCTCTTGTCTTGATCCTCAGGGAAAAAGAATTGAGAGGGGGCGGGAGAAGATGTGGAAAAGGAAAAGCGAGGGCTTTCTGTGTGTGCAGAGGAGGATATTTTGACAGAGCGAGTGATGGTGACTAAGGAAAGGGGGGAACAGGCAAGTAGTAAATGAGTTTGTGTTCCTGGCTGCTGAATAGCCCCAGGAGGTTCCCAGCAAGTCTGCCGCTTTTTTATTGGAGTTTTGTGCCGGAGTTATAAACCTTTTAAATGAGTCTCGATCATTAGGGAAGCTTGGCTGATCACTGATGAAAAAATATAACAATTAAAACAAAGGGCTGGAAGAGGGAAGCAGGGGGAGAGGGAGCTGGGGGTGAGCGGTTTTAATACTTAATAACAAATACTAATAATGGTGCGGAGTTGGGGACTAATTAAAAGTTTCTAAAAAGAGAGAAGAAGAGAGCGAAATTAATCTGGAGTGCTTTGGCTGGCAGCTTCTCTGAGTGCCGACATAAACCACCCTGGTTAGGAGGATGAGACAGAGTGCTGCGAGGTGAGCAAAGCTCTGGAGATAGATGGATCTAAGCAGTGGTGAAGCACATCTCAGCTATCAGCAGAAAGACTGGTTCCTCTCCATGGCTGTCTAGTGTTTGCCCAATGCTCTGGGACTACAAATGTTCATTCTCCCACAGGGAGCAAAGGAGTGGGGGGAGAGGAGCAAAGGAAGGAGCATGAAGGGTGAAGAGAGCAAAATTCTTCTCTGAAAATGGAAGTGTTGAGATCTTGATGCCAATAGCATAGATCTGAAAACCGTTCATGCAGTGACTCCTGCACTGATAGCCAGGGTAGGAGTCAAGGAATAAAGATCCATGAGACTGACAAGTGTAAGCAACTCATGGAGATGCTGCCATAGTTTTCTAGAGGCTCGAAGAGCATTCAGAGGAATAACCGCTATATACTCACCTTCTTCCTACTGCTCTTAGCTATTGGCTGATGTCAGCACAGGACAGTAGGTTAGATGGATTTCCATGGCTATTCTTGTTACAACCCATCCTTCTGTCAATGCTGTCTTCAAGTGCAGCTCTACCTATAGAGATAAATGCTCCCAAAAGCAACAGTCCCACAGGTCTCCTGTGTCCTGAGGGCTGGGGTTGGTGAGAGCTGAAATTGCCAAAGCAGCAGCATTCTCATTTCACTGACCAGTTCAGCAGCAACATGAGGGCTGGAGCAAGCGTTGGATAAAGTCATTTGTGTGCAATTTCAACTAAATCACTGTCAGGCACCACCACTGCCATTTTCCATCTTGCATCCTTTTGGACACAGAACCTAGCTGTGGGTACATGCCAGCTTCAGGCAAATGCTCCTTCCAGCACCTACCTCCTTCTACTTTGTCATCTGTGCAGGCAACTCTAAGTTTTAATTATGGCTGCTTTTTGCTGTTTTTTATCTTAATTAAGTCTGACTTGCTGACTGTTTCAAGAGAGATTATGCCTGGGAAATGCCTTCCTGACTTGAGTTCTGGACTGTGGAAGGAGAGATATAAAAGCCATCATCACTGGTTGCGCGAGGCAGCTCCATCCTTCAGGCAGCAGAATACAATATGAGAGGGAGTAGATGTGTGGGCCTTGGGAAAAGCTCAGTTGAAATGGAACCATGCACCTGGAATAAGCACAGAGGAGGAAATCCAAGGGACTGGATACCTGGTAGGTAGAGCACACTTCCCAGAAAATTCTTCTGTATGACACTATCTGGGGTGTAACTATTTTATTTCCCCTTTCTTGCTCCTTTCTTGACTCTTTCTTCTGTAAAGCAGCACCAGGTAAGTTCAGACTTCTAATAAAAACACCAGCAGTCCCCTGAGCTGAAAAGCCTGCAGGAGTCACAGACAGCTCTGCCACAGCTCTCTTCTTTGCCTTATTTTAGCTCCACAGAAGAAGAGCTAAGGTGCTTATGGTGGGCCTGTACATGGTTTGCTTGAGAACTCTATATTGACTCCTGCTACAGCCCTGAAGCATCCAGCAGCAAGCTTTGCTATTCTGCACCAGGGCTCTATCTGTCTGTAAATACTTCTATTTCAGCAGCTTCTCTCCAATGTGACAGATTTGCTATGAGAAACCTGGCAGCGAAGATTTTTTCTCCTCTCTCTTTCTCTGACAAATGTATAAAATGTATTCGCTTTTCACCTTTTAATTTATGATGTAATAAACTCCTCTGTGTCCTGGCCTTTTTCAGGGATTGGAACTGAAATGTTCCACTTACCTGCAGTGGTAAAACCCCACCAAAGAGTTAGTGAGGAGAAGGGGCTGGAGAGAGGGATAGGGAAAGGGGTAGAATTGGAAGGAGGAAAGTGGAAGAGGCAGAGACAGTTTCCACCATTTGGTTTCTCATTTTGTGCTTCCCTGCTTTACCCAGCTCTGGTGCTGGCAGAGCTTCTCCATGCGTCTGTGCAGTGTTCGTGTTTAGACCTTTGAGGGAAAACTGACATGAGTTGCAAGGAGGGAGTGTGCCTGGCCATCCTCATTCAGGATGGAAGGATGGGAAGGCAGGAGCAGGATATGATAAGAAAATAGGATTAAGTTTCACTTGTAGTAAAGGATTTATTTGACAAGATAACTTTAAAAGGGAAAACTAAAACTCAGAGTGCAGAGGACCAGTGTCTGTCCTGTATCAGTGTTTAGGCACACACTTGGCAACGCTGCATGTTCTTTGTAGAACTGCAATGCAGAAACCAAAGCTCCCAGGCAGACCCACTCACTCTGTAACCACAAGTCTGATTTTCTTCCCGACCTTTTCCTTGTGTTCTGTTTGTAACTCCATCTGAAGGGACCTTCTGACAAAGTAGAGACCTGGCTTTTATTTATCAAACTGCCAAGAACTTAAAAAAACCCCATTTGTCCACTTAATGAAATGGGCACTGCTGGGTTTATGTGGTTGGTTTTCTTTGCTCTGAATAAATGATTGTCCCATATGCAGTCCTTTTCCAAGTAAACAGTATTTTATTATTACTCTTGGGGAAAGAGCGTTACATTTTCATAGATGATGTATATACACCCATGATGTGCAGGTAGCTTTACACCACAGAAGGCTGCTGTATTGTGGACATAATGCTGAGAAATCATGTAAAGAAGTGAGAGGGAATGAAGTCTTTCCAGGAAAACAAAACAGCAAACCAAAATGGCAACTAAGAATGACTAGGGCTGACAAAGTGAGGAACAAAGGTCTGAAAAGGTCTTCAGCTTGCTCCATTTCCAGATCTGTTCAAATTAAAGGATTAGAATAACTCAAATCCCAGATCACCCATTTCGAGTCTTAAAGCTGAATCTTGTACCTTCCTGAGTTATTGAAATGTATTGTTGATCTTTGCTCATGTGAGTTCCCCATTTATTGAAATACCTGTGAATCCCCTGTACCCATTTGTGGGTTCAAAGCTGAGTGCATCTTTCCACCTACCGACATGAGGTGATAAAGGCCAGTGCCTGGAACTATGGAAGCAGTCTGTGTTAACATCTCTATTGGTAATGTAATTCTTAAGCTTCTTGAAATCCCAGCTTGTGTTAGGAGCCTGTCCCAGGCAAAACCTAAGTGTGTTACTCAGGTGCAGACACAAGGGGCAAGTGTCAGGACAGTCAAAGCTTCAGTCCTCATCTGCAAAGGTAACCAGAACCCTGCTCACCCTTTTCCCCCAGAGGGCATAGCATTTTCTCGTGCTTTGTTGGTACTTAAAAGAATGACCTGTTCTCTTCTTTGCAGCTGAGGAATCAGCACCAGGCATTCTGCAGAGAGGGACTCATCTATGAGTCCCCTGGGATTGGCTTCCTATAGGATTTGCTCAGGTGAAAGACACAGAAAAAGTGTCTGTAATGCTATGGAATGGATTTGCTCAGGCAAGTGAAGCAGGTTCATATGTATGTGGTCCTATTGATGGATTTGCTATAGGTTCTACCTGAATATGAAGTGGAGCCTGTCAGAATATTTCTTACTACAAAAGCTACACTATTTGTACCCACAGCTTCAGGTACAACAATCTCATTGTAGGATTTTCTTGGGTAGGATAGGGGCGTATGTCAAACTTCAGGGTGATTAATGCTGCAGGGTTTTTCCAAGAGAGAAAACTAAGACCAACCCCAGTAAGCATGTTATACATCACCCCTGCACATGTCAAACTAAGATGACTTGTTGCTTATGGAGTTTCTTGTGATCATCAAACCAGATGAATGTCTGGCTTGAGTAATTAAAATGCTAATGGGAATTCACCATTCATCAGAGGAAATAGCAATGAGTTTGGTTCTTGTATATTTTTCCTTCAGCATTTTCTCTCTAGTGGTGGCAGATGTTGGGGTTGTGAATTCATTGTCTGCCAGAGACACAGCAAAAGCCTCTTTCCAAAGTAGCTTTCGGTATTTTTGTTGATTGTCTGCTTAAATTAACCTTCTCTAATGAGATGAAGATACGCAGGGTATGCGTGTAATTTACGGGATGTGAAATGAGTACAGATATAATATATCCTGGTGGGTGGCAGGGATTAGAGAGGTCTGAGCACACAGGTAGAGGAGGAGATGGCATATATCTTTAATGCATAATTTCTAATGCTTTGGAGGATTATCCTGTCCGGCTGTATGCACACACATGCACTCAGAGGCTTTGCCCAGGACCATTAGTGACAATGGGCTGGAGCTTGTCCTCACTTTCTCCTCTGAGAAGTAAACAGTGAGTATGTTGTGGATGCAAAGTGCTGTTGCATCACCCAATTTATATCAAACCTTAAGTGTTGTGATCAGAGAAGCACCACAGATTTGGCTGGTGCATCTGCCTCTGTGTTTAAAACCCACACAGTGCAATGTACTACGGGACACCTCCATGCAGAGGATGAAGCTTACTTGCTACCAAGCCACCTTCCAAATAAAAGCAAAACATCTTTGGGATGAAAGATGCAGGGTCACATATTGGGTGCTCACATAACAGTCCCTCTGATGTCACCCTCACTCAGAGTTAGTGGGAGAATGAATCTCCATTTCTCCAGCAAGAAGGGGTTTTACAGGAAGGTTTCTCCTCCTGACTGCAGAATTTGGCTGTGTGCATGCTTCTTGCTGTCCTCTGCTGAAGAGATGAGTCTTGTACAAGTTTCACTGATGGCCATAAAGTTTTGCAAGCTTCTAAAAGTTGTTTGGTTAAAAAGATTTGTCTGAAGTTTCTCAATTGACAGATAAAGAGCATGTGGCTGAAATACAAAAGAAAAAGTGCACTTTTAATCATCGAATCATAGTCTCATAGTGTGGTTTGAGTTGGAACGGACCTTAAAGCTCACCCAGCTCCAACCCCTGCCATGGGCAGGGACACCTTCCATAGAGCAGACTGCTCCAAGACCCTGTGTCCAACCTGGCCTTTAACTCTGCCAGGGATGGGGCAGCCACAGCTTGTCTGGGCAGCCTGTATGAGTGCCTTGCTACCCTCACAGGGAAGAACTTCTTCCTTATATTTAACCTGAACTTGTTCTGTTTCAGTTTAAACCATTCCTCCTTGTCCTATCACTACAGTTTGATGAAAAGCCCTCCTCCAGTATTGTTATAAGTGAAAGGGTTTAAGCTTCAGGTTTGAACATATCCTCCTCTTGACCCCCCAGTCTTTCATGTCTCTGAGGCTTGGAACCAAATGTTTGGGTCCAAACATCAGACTTCAATTATTTCCCTTGATAAGAAGGTGATGCTTGACTTCTCTCTCACTCAGGCACAGACCTATGTGCAAACAACCAACCAAAGCCACCTCTCAAAAAGCCACCCTAAGACTTCCCCTAGCACAAAATGACACAGTCCAGTGGGGAGCATGAAGTGTTCGCTTCCTAACTCAATTTGTAAACTGGGGAAGGGAGATCAAGTAATTGCATGGCTCTCAGCTTCGAATATTTTAGGGCTAATTTATGGTAATAGGTTTGAAACACTCTCAGCCCTCAAGACATTAGTACACACCTCCGCTTTCATAACGGAAGGAGTAAAAACCTTCCTTTGTTTTCACGCTGAGCAGATAATCTGGATATTGTTTGTCAGATTCAATTTTAAGGCTGCAAAAGAAAGACAAATAAAAACCTCCCTCCCTGCTACCCCCAATGTTTTCTCTGTGTTTGGGATACTGCGATAATGGATTCATGCCTGTACAACCCACTGGGGGTTGAGAGCCCCTGCGCCTGTGTATATGCCAACCATGTTGCAGCTATAATGATGTGAGTCTCAGAGAAAATGAGGTGTGCTAAAGTTCTTTTTAACAGTATCCATTGCTTTAATAGAAGATATTATCACTGTTTGTGAGTCTTGTCACATGTTAGGCCTCAAATCAGATGTATTTACAGGCCTGTGCTTTAGAAAAGGTAGAAAAGCAGTGCTATTAGTTTGGGGGGTTGTGTATTTTTTAACATAGTTATTACAAGGAAAAAAATCCATTTACTTAGGTTCAAGTTCAGATGGGCTCTGGACCAAAAGGCCAAAGTTATATCCTGAAAATTGGCAAGATTCATATGATCCATATCTGTGTCTGTATATATTAGCTCAAAGGAAACAGAACGCCTAAAAAGATGAACAAATGCACAAACAAAACTAGATGTGGAACAGCAGCAGATCTAGGGACAAACTTCTAATCCACTTCCTTACTCCTCCTAATTGTCATTTTTGTTGGATGCGTATCTAACATGTGCCAATTATTTACCTTTTCATAAGCACAGTCCTCACCCAAAGGTAAACAGGAGAGATGGAACACAGGGCAAAGGATGGCTCTGCATTACAGCTGTGCTGGCAGCCAAGGCAGCTTAAGAGGATCCTGCCCTTCTCCAGTCAGTTGTTCCTTTTTAACATGCTTCAAGCTGCTCTTCGGGCAGATACCTCAGTGCAACTCTGTGTAGGGGCTCAAGTGGATCAGTTTTAGGAGATTGATTCTGAAGTGTGGTCCAGCGTCAGTACAGCCCTCGGGCGGTTGCCTCCATGTAGCTGGAGCAGTAAATTGAGTTGCAGTGTGGGAAATCACAGCCAGGGTAGGAAACTCTGCTAAACTGGGTTTGCCCCAGAGAAATGATGGTGGTTTAGTGTGTGCGGAGCTGGTGATATATTTATCTGCACTCAGCCAGGCCCTGAGAATGTTAGGGAGGGTCTGTGAGATGGGCATTTTCAGGTGTTGAGAAGGTGGGTGGCATAATGGGGATGTGGTGAGAATAAAAACAGTGCTGGAAGGGTAAGAGGTGGTAGGGGAATATTCAGGTAGTGATTTGGAAAAGGAAGAGGTGGCTTTAGGAGGAACAGCAAGGGTGCTCTATATGGACAGCTAAGCATGGAGCTAGGTTTAGGGTGCTCTGACAGAGAGCTCTGTATGGACAGGTAAGCATGGAGCTGGGTTTAGGGTGCATTTCCTTTTTGGAAGTGGTCTGTTATTCCAGTCTGCTGTTTGGGGCATCTTGCATCTCTTGGTGCTTCTTGTAGCACTTGAAAGTGCTGAAAGAAGACCACAGTGGAGAAACTGTGCTGGTTGCAGCTGACTGTGCCCCAGGAGTGGCCTCTCTGTCTGACCCTGTTATCCCTCAGCTGGTGTGCAGGCTGTGGACCAAGATTAGAGAGCTTATTCAAGAGCAGATTTCATTTATCCTTGTAAGCTGAGAACTGAAGGGAATTTGTGTGAGAGAGAGCATCCAAAGCAAGTAAAATGAGCTGGTGCTGTGTGTGGAAGAAGTCCCTCCTTGCCTTCACATTATAGGGCTCATGATCTTAATTTCTTCTGCTTTGCAATTTGCCAACAATCCTTTTTCTCTTTTGCTGCCAGCCCAGATGCAGCTTGTCAGAGCCTGGGCTCCTGTTATCTCCTGTTCCTCCAGAAGGAACTGCCTCCTTCTCCTTATTCCTCTCACCTGATGAGGATGCTGCTTTTCTCCACTCAAGTGACACTATTCCCTTTTGAGAAATCTCTCGCAGAAGTTCTGCCTGCAGTTACTTTGGTAATGCTAAAGTGACCTCGTACAACCCACATCCCTGAAGCACCCAGACAGTCGTGCTCTGAGCCTCCCCTCTCTGCTTTGTGGGATTTTTCCATCTTGCTCAGCTCTGATCATTGCCAGTCACAAACAGGTTTGAGAGAGTTTGCCACCAAGGCAGTCCATTAATTCTGTTTGCCACTGTAACTTCTGGGACCTGGTCTATGAGGGATGGGGTTTGCCAAGCTGTACATCATCCTTTCTGCTCTGCATCTCGAATAGAAAGGAGGATCTGGTCTAGAAGGGATACAGGTTCACTTCTTCAGCATCACGAATAAGATAAAGGAAATCCACTTTTCTCAGCTCTGGTTCAGTATTCCCACACACACTTCTTTTCAACCAATACAGAGTTACTGCAGCTGCTAATCTTTTTTTCTGAGGGGGAAGGAGTTAGCTTTCATTCAAAGCCTTCACCCATGCTAGAAATCTTGAAAGAGGAGGCAGAGGACTGATACTATTGCTAAATAATCATACTCCAGTGTAAACTAGCTTAGTTCTGACAATGTCAGAGTAATTGGCATGAGATGTGAAACAAGTTGCATTGACAATGGTATCAGTGAAAATGTTCTAATAGGACATGAACATCAAAGAGGAAAAAGGAAATCGGAGGAAGGTGCAAAACAGAGTTACTTTACCCATAACGTCAGTGTTCATGTCCTGCAAAATTACTACAAGAAACAGCACGATGCTGAGCTGTAAGAAAGAGGTTGTCTTGTCCCAGGGAAAATACCTAGATGAAAACTTGAAAGCCTGAAGTTTTTACAAAGCTACATTCTGAATAAGGGCAATAGTAACATTTCTGTGTGGTTTTCTTGTGTCCTGGTCCTGTTGGTATCTGAACTTGGTTTGAGTTGCTGGAAAAGTTGCATGAAAATACATTTCAATCCAGGGGGAAGAAAAAAAGGGGAAAAAAAAAGAAAAATTAAAAAAAAATATAAGAAATGTCTGCAACTTCTCTTAAAAATAATAAGAAATAGAAAAGGCATTATTAAGGTGACCCTTTCCTGCAAACACTTCTGGTTTCAAAGAAATGGACTTTTCCAAAGAATAATAGGCCTATTGAAAAGTAGCCAAGCAGCTCTTCTGCTGCCACTAAGCTGCGTTGCCACCTCTGTTTTCAAGGCAGTGCACCTTTTCTGAAGAGCTTGGCTGCCTGTGGAGACAAGTACCCTCTCTGGGAGCAGTCCAACACCAACTTTGAGAGTCAATGCACGCATTGTGTGGATCCCCTTTCACAAAGATCTGCCTCTATTCTTGCCTGGTTCTTTCATTCTTCTAGTGCAATGTAAAGGTCACTCTTCATAAAAGTGGATATTTGCTCTTTGTGTTCAGGAGGGGAGAAAGAAGTATAACCCTTGCATATTACAGAGGGTTTAGGAGGCATTAATGGACTTTATAAAGTTTCTTGGACATTAATTCGTCCTTCTCCACTGTCAAAACATGGTCAGAAATGTTCACACTTCCCCACAGGTATGAACAGTAACAAGAGGATATCTTCTGGCAATGGTCCTGTTGCTCTTATATCATCACTGTATCGGAGGCTGGGGTTTCTACTGTAAAGAACATCTACTAAAGTACTTCCTGCTTGCACTGAAGAGGTTATGGAAGGTGCTTTCCTTGATCTCAAACTGAATTCCCTCTTGAACCCACTGAGTTCAGACTGTATTACATGCCTGCCGTAAATTGGATAACAGCTGATCAATAGACACTTGTCCTGAAGATGAATGACCCTGTATCAGATACAGGCCCTTTTTGGTGAGGAAGTTAAAAAGCTGGATTTGGGGCATAAACTGAAGTAAGGTAAATAAGGATAGCCATTTTTGGTTGGTAGTTTACAGTGCTGCCAGTTACAGATGAGTCCTATTTTGTGGACAAAATATAGGGCATCTCATACGGACCACAACTGGGCAGAGACAACATCCATGGGAGGAAGAGACAAAGTGCTTGGAAGAAAATGATTATTTGGATGGATAGATGGAAAACCACATGACTGGAGCCTGGGACTTGGGTTTAGCTTAGCTTGGTGAATACACACTGGGTGGGGAGGCCTCTACACAAGCTGATCTGGGAGCAGCAGTACTAATCATCTTTGGTAGTGGGGGATAAGTATTTGAAATCCAATGCCCAAGCACAGTGCTCCACCACCACTTAAACGACAGGACTTGCCCTGTTGGCAGTTCCAGCAGGATCTTAATTTCTATGTGGGTCAGCCACTTCAGAGGCGTACTTTCAAGTCCTTGCTCGTCAATACAGCAAGTTCTGCATATAGTAGTCAAAGTTTCCACCCAGTCTGATCAGTCTTGAGTTTAAATAATAACATTTCATCTTATTTAATGAACTGTCAGCCATCTCCTGAGGAAGACACTTTAATGAGTGGAGAATCATGTCCAATGCTTATTTATCTAAGTCAGGAACATAGATCTGATAATGATCTTTTTTCATCTATATGTCCGATTCGTGTATCTGTCAGGCCACTTCCTGATCCATACAAAGGTAATTTGCATAAGAAAAGAGGAACATGCTGAATGGTCACTGAGTTTCATTCTTCACAGCTGAGAGAACTTCAGCTTCTTACCAAAGTAGACTAAATGTCAACTCAGAGTGTGTTTAAAGGAAGAAGAAAGTGGAGGAGCACAAAGGGAATTAAAGAGAGGAGAGACCAGGGCCAGGGTGCTCCAACTCAAATCAGTTGGAAACATTGGTGTGGGCTGCACAGTGCAGTTGTTTCAGTCTGGAGTAAGCATCATCAATTCTCTAGGTCCCTATGACAGTTAACAAACAAGAAGTGAAAGTTCAGAGAGAAAAGAGAGTGTTTTAACTGGCATACCTGAAATGCAGTGGCTGAATCACATAATGCACAGAAAAAGCTACAGGTGAAAGTGAGGAGGGTGAAATGGAAAAGATTGCGGCTTCACCATAATTGATAACACAGGAACAAGGCTTCTGCATGCACTTAGATCAAAGGAGAAACATTCAAGCTGTCTAACCTCAGATATTATTTAAAAGTCTAATTAAAACCATTAGTCTTCCCTGGAAGCATGCATAGGCAGTGGCAAGTCAATGCTTCTCTCCGTTGCCTACAAGGGGAGCCAGGAGAGCCTAGCTTTTAACTAAGGGAGCAAAATTAGAGCATCCATTTGTGTGGAGGAATATCACTACCACATTACATAGTAACTGAGCCCAGATGAAGCATGAAAGTGATCTTCAACAAACCTCAGCTATGGTCCAGAGAGAGGAAAGGGTTTCTCCATAAGCACTGTTCACATGCAGCTTTCACTGTGTTAATGTATAGGAAGAGGCACAAGAGGTCTTCCTGTGTGAAACCTAACACCTGAAACCTCTATGGAAATGTTAGAATAACTTTAAAAAATTCAATTTTCCAAGAGCTTCTGTCCTGTGTGACACTTCTTGTGACTGTTCTGCAAAAGGAAATATTATGGGGAATAAAGACAAATTACTCACCAGACTGGAAGCTGATAGCTGCTTACACAGTGTTCATCCAGCCATAAGGAGAAGAATTTGCTGGGACTTTGAGAGGCCACCTACTCTACTTCTGTGCCCCAAGGCAGGACCTACTTTTTATGTCATTCCTAAGACAGCGACATCTTCCCTCTATCTTCTGCTCTGGGAGTTAATCAGTCCACTTCTCCCAGTCTAAACTGACTTCTGGACCCCAGTACTGCTAATATAATCTCTTCCATACATCCATATATCCATGGATATCTGTTCTTGGAATTTTACCAGACTTAACTGAACAAAACAGCAGGTCTGAATTTGCAGCCTGCTCTGAATTCACTGTTCCCTTTGCTCTGAGCAGGAGGATGGATTGAATAAGAACCTGAGGTCCCTTTTGACCTGGGTGATTCTGTGACTACAGTTTTTGTAAGGTGATACCCAAAATTCACACACGGTATTGAAGCAAAAGCACTAGCATGAGTTGAATGGAGGAGTAGTGGTATTTGTCATGGAAGTGATGTCTGTTTTTACTTGTTTTCCTCTGAAGGCATAAAGTTATTGCTTCGAAATCAAATTCTCCTCCTTTCAAATGCCAAAATCCATTTTCTAAGGAACTGCTTCTTTCCACACTTTTTTTTTTTTTTTGTGGTTGTTAATGTCTTGTAAGAACTTTCTGGACAATTTTCTCTATTCTTTCCTTATCAGATGTTTGAATAGTTGAGAAAGATTCAATATGGGCAAACAGAGGACCGTAACCAGTAATAAGTACATTTGCTGTCTCAAAAGCATTAATTTTCTGAAGTTGAGAGAAATGACAAGCAAATTGATTAGACAAGAAACTGCAGCAGAGAAAATGCTTCTGGCAAATTGGGGATTCTGTAAGAGGAGTTTTTTCGATAGCCAAAACCCAAACCACCACAATTTCATTTGAAATAAGAAGACAGTTTTGGCTGGAATCCAAGCCCTTGATCTGTTACATAGGAAGAGGGCAATGGGAAATCTATATCCATATGTAAGAGTTGCATAAGAAAATTCAAGTTGGGGAAATGGGCAGCTTACATCAAGACCCTTTGAAGAATTAGCTCGACTTTATTTTGGTCTGCTGACTTTAACTTCTAATAAACCTCACAGTATGGTAAGTAATTGTGTCTGCTTTATATATTCATATTACTTCTTAAAAGGGCTAGAAGGTTGCTGTATAATAAGCAGCATGTTAACAGTCTTAGGTAAAATAATGGACCATATACACTGATGGCAATCGATAAGGAATCGAAGGGTAGAAAGAAAAGCAAGGCTTGTCAGCATGATTTGTAGAAAAGGATCTTTTTGAACAGAATTACTTTTATTCTTTGATACTGCAGTTTTGGCTGATTAAAGTGTGGAAGAACATAATGGATTGACTGTTGTTTAAGAAATTCCCAGACCCCTTGCACTTTATGGTGCTAATTTTGTTATGAATTAGGAGCACTTACACATCTGAACCTGCAGAACTGCTGGTCTTAAAGGCATTGGCCAACCTGGAAGAAGAAGAATCAAACAAAAAAAACCCAACAGGAATATTTCTAAGGGTTTACACAGAGATCAGTACCATAACTGCTCTTTTCCAATACGTTTCATGTATGATTTGTAATGCATTATAAATCCACTGACTTGGGAAGGAAAGGTGACTTGGACAGTACTGGAGTGCTGCATGGGGAGGAGGTATTAGGCACTGAAAGGGTCTTCAATCCTGAGCAGGCATAGGGAGAATCGATGGCTGGAAGCTGAAGGAAACAAAATTCAATTTAAAAACCAGGAGATTTCCTTTTAGTTACTTATTCATTGATTTGCTTATTTAAATAGTGAGGGTGATTAGAGAAAACTATTACGGGAAGATGTAGGATCGTGATCAAGCTGCAGTGGCGGGGGGGGGGGGGGGAAGTTTGCAAGGGCCAAAAAGTTAATTACCACAGCCTCCTCTGCTAGTCAATGAAGTGAAACAGAGTCCTCCCGCTCACATAAGCCGCATTCCTGCTTTTAGTCATCATGTGGAGATATCTTTTTTTCTGCGCTATTCTATTGCGTATAAGGGGAGCTGCACTCAGCTGAGTGTTAACTTGGTGCTACCACCTACCCCCTTTCTCCTGAGCTTTGCGCATGATTGTAGTTCAGCGTCAGGAGAAGGTGATGCCCTCTCCTGGGGATTTCTGGGATAGTGCAGAAAATCACAGGGAGTGAGCTTGGCAGTAGAGATGCTGACAGAGGACCTGTTGGGAATGGCAGAAAGGAAAAGGTAACAGGATGGAGAAACCAACCTGAAGCTTGATTTGTGTATTCCACACTGCCACCAGGACAGGCTTGGGAGGGTCTTTTCTTCCTTTGGACCTGGGCCCAAGAAAGCACCATTTTGGTAGAGATTAGATTAAAAAAGAAACAAAAAGGAAGGAAGATTTTCTTCCATCTTAGCCCTGAAAGGTTTGCATCCAGCACAAGAAAGAGTTGGAATAATCGTGTCCATCCCGTGCCTGCTGCCTCTTTGGGGCAAATGCTAATGACGGGCTGATGGGAATGTGCCTGCCTGCTTGCTCTCTGGCTGCTTTTGCTGCCTTCCCCACCGAATGGCATTAATCATGTCAGCTTCCCTTTCTACAAGAGTGGCTGGTTTAATGGGAAACTTCATCCAGCATCAATATCCTGAGGGGAGGAGGAAATGAAGAGAAGAAGAAAGAGTGCAGCAGGGAGGTAGCTAATGCTGAAAGCAGTCACTGTCTGTTCCAGAGAGAGGATTTGATAGTAACAAGCCAGGAAGTAGAGACTGGATTTGCTTTGGAAGTCCAGAGGCAGTAGGGATGTCAGTTGAATCTGCTGCTCAGGATCTGAGAGAGGTCTCTGGGAAGCAGAGATGATGGTGTGGCATAGCTGAGATCCAGAGGTACTTGCCAGGGTAGGTGGAGGGAAAGACAGAGCTGAGATGAAGCATTTGAGACTAATGCATGGGCTGGAAAGAGAATGAGAAAAAGGCACATAGAGCAAGAGCTACTATGGGGTGCAGTGTTCCTGGAAAGGGATCAGGTCAGGGGTGTGAGGGAGAGGGAACCAGCCTGAGCAGGTCTGGAGGAACAGCTTTTCTCAGGGAGAGCTGCTGCTGGTCATTGTGACATCCCCTTGTGTGTTTTCTAGAACTCTCCAAGCTTTTCCATCCTTTGTGGCACAGTCATTCCTGCCCCATCCACTGCTCTCCCTGAGAAGCATTGAGATTTCATGTAACCGGGGGATGCACATGATCTGGAATTACCTGCCAGCAAGGAGAAAGAGGTGGGATTTGCTTGTGTGTTTCTGTGTGCATGGGTGTGCTTATTGTTCTGGGAGTGCAGAGGAGGGTGGTTTAGCTCAGGGATCACCATCAACTTGGCCTGCTGCTTCTCATGCTCCCTTTCCCTTTCCTCCTCCTCTTTCTCCTTCCTGTCTGTTCTCCTGCCTGTTCCCATGCTCCTTTGGCAGCTTGTTATTAGAAACATTGCTGCATATTAACTAAGTAAGTTAAACCACTGTGTGACTGACAGGCTTCTCACTGTACCTGAGTGGATGAGAACCATCCACTCACCAACTTCCGTATGCTACCTTTTATTTGAGCTTCTCTACCTCTTCTATTTCCCACTCATTTTCCAGCTAAGATGAACAGCACATTTACTATCCAGTATATACAAAGAATGTGCTCCCTGGGATATTGCTTTGAAAACAGAATCCTATATTGATGGGTGGTACTATAAAGAAAGCGATTATCTTAGCTCGTAAAAATACTCTCCTTTTGAGAAATCCAGCCCCAAAACCCTGGCAGTCTATCACACAATAAAAGGAAACAAGGGTGACAAAATACAGACAGCATCACGGCATTTTTCTTACATGGAAAACCTTCCATGTATGTGTCGAGCTGAACCTGTAGAATTTATTGTCACAGGTTATTACTGAAATGAATAATTTAGGAGGAATCAAAGCACTTGCAACCTCATTGAGAGCTATGTCCAGGCAAAACATGATACAGGTTGAAAATTATAATGACTAAATCTTTACAACATAATCTAATTATCAGACAGGGTTAGGCAAAAATGACCTCCCATGGGAAGAAATGCACAATTATGTGCGTTAGATCTGAGCTGATGAGCAGGTATGTTAAACCTTCTGAATCACCCATGAGTGAATTTTTTATCAGGATTGCAGTAGCAGATCAGATGAGGCTTTTGCTTCTTCTCCTGCCATTATCCTGTGATCTTTTGAGACCAAATATTTTATTCCCTTTCACATCAACATTTTGGCAAATATCTCAGAGGGCTCAGAAATCTGATTTCACACTCACTCGTGAAAATAGAGAATCAAATAGGCTCTCTGACTACCGGTTGATGGGTAGATACAGCAGATATCAACCTGGTATCTCATTGCTTGCTTGAATCTTGGGTTCCAAGAAACTGACTTCTCCATTACAAATGTCATGGCACCATTTGTTGTGCTTTGGTGTACACAGAGCTCCACTGGAGGTGGAACAAAATTCCTGTGACATCAGATAATCTGGTTCCTTTTCCGTCCTCTCTTTTCTTCTGAAGTTCTCACCCAAACTGTTTTGGAACAAGAAATCTCTCAAACCCTCTGAGACATGGTGATGTTCCATGCATGGTTCAAGTATGGATGATACACTGGAAGTGCAATCGGAAAACGTAGCTCCCTTATGTCATCCCAATGTAACCAGATTGCTTAGCACCAGGACCACAGTCAGTTCATGCAACTGTGACACAGGTCTTGCATCTAGTGACCCAATTGGGCCAACCTGTGGTTGATGAATGGTATTTGTTCCCTATGCGTGTGTTTTGTTTGGTTTTGGAACATTGTGCTCACCTTTACTGCCATGGAGAGGTTGGTAAGTGTGAAGAAGTCTCCCTCATCTCTTTTTCTCCCTCATTCATTCCCACTAACACTAAGTCCTCTCTAATGCTGATGGCCTTGCTCAAAGAGTGGTTTTCAAGCTGCTTCCTGCCTCTGAGTCTTGACACAAGTCAAATAAGGCATGACAACACAGCAAGTCCCCCTGTCATGCAGCCTTATAGCAGACGTGAGCATTGTGACCCCAAGCTGGGGTCTCATTTGTCTAAGTTATCAATTAAATACATGGCACGTGCACCAGTCATCCTGGTCTCCCTGGGGATTAGGGATGTTTCCCATCCTGCCTACACATCAGTGCGGTGTCTGCAATTGGTTTACTGTTCATATTACACCACTCTCATAGAAGCCACATACAGAAGACACCAAAACTGCTCTGTCCGTTAAGACCTCATTTTCCCAGGCATGTTTTCCATGTTGGTGGGCTCATTACTTTCCTCTTCTGTGTCTGTGTATGATTACAATCAAAGCAAAGATCAGCACTGGAATGACTATGTGTCCACTAGAGCAGCAGTGAAACGTGCTCCATAGGAGATATTGCCCATGTTTGCAATCAGTAGCAGAAGTAGAGGGGCTGGGGCTGACCCTCTGCCTGCTCTTTGTGCTCAGAACATCCTCACAAGCACTGCTGATTGCAGGCTGTGGCTGTTCTCTCCAGCCGCAGAGGGCCCAGGTGTTGTTTTATTTTTATGTGTATTCTGGACTCAGCTGCAGGCTGTGAACTGGTGTCAGCAGAAGGGCTGAAAAGCAATGAAGAGCTGCTCTTCACTTAGAGTTAGCATTTTCCTCCATGTAAACTCCCTGTCAAGGATTCTGGCCTGGAAATCCTGGCTAGTCAGTACATGCAATGCTCCAGTGGTGGTGAACAGAAGCACGGGAAGAGCGTTAACCACCCATACAGCATCACTTATCTCATGTTCATGTCATGAGAGACCCACATTGCATTGATGGGTGACCACAGGAAAAGGGGGATCACTACAGCTGCTTTCCATACTTCCTCCCAGGTTTTTTTCCTAAAGGCCTCTTCCTCACCTCCATGGTCCTGCATGGATAGAGTGCATGGGGGTAGGATGCAAGAAAAGGATGCAGAAGCTGTGAGCAAGAGATACAGGTCCTTGGGTGAGTTTGGCTCCCTTCCAGCAGCCCCATCCCACTGTCATACTCACACTCTGATCCTGTAGGTACTTGGTGAACAGATCTAGGAGTGGACATATCTGAGACATGTGGGAGAGAGACAAGAGGGATGCACTGCAGAAAAGAGGTGCAGAGCCAGATCTGAGTCATCCTGCTCGAATATACAAGACCTGACCATCTGCCCCTGAATTAGAGAGGTCAGCGAAACAAAGCTAAACCTGTCACGATTGCTAAAAGTCATGCGCAGCTTTGGGAGTCACAGAGTGGATGTGACTCAGATTTAATTTCCCAACAGAGCCAGCTTTAGGTGTGAGCAAAGCAGGTACAGCCTGTGACAGCAGGCTGCCCACAGCAATAAGATGCCTACAGCCCTGCGGAATCCCTCCTGTGCCAGAGCCAGGGAAGGCTGGAGAGGGGGGTTTGGAGTCAGTGACTGCAACAGCTACATAGGGAAAAAGGCTGAGTCTTTACATGCAGTGCTCCTTACTCCCACCTTGCTCTGCTCACCTTCTGTGCAGCAAAAATCCTGTCTGGCCTTTTCTATTTGTGATCTCAGGTGCGCTTATTGAGTCCCAAAATACTCTTTGGCACTGGCTTTACTCCTAATATATTCTGCAAGAGCTATATCAGCACCAGCAGGATTTTTAGACTAATTATCAGAGGTGCATGTAGAGGCACTTCATGTCTCCAGAATGGTGTTAATAATAGCTCTGAGTGATGAGAAACAACAAAATGCTGTGGTTGACTCTAAAATAAACCAATAGAGGAAAAGCAGATCTCACATTGTGCATAGATACAGAAAACGCCATGAGACAGTTCTGAGCAACAGCATTCTTGAAGCATTTTAGATTGGAGGCCAGTGGTAATCTCCTTATTGCGGGTAGGGAAACTGAGGCACAAAGAGCTAAGAACAGGCTGTCAAAGCTGGCTCAGTCAGACCAGGCTACTGTTACCATTCTCTATTGACAGTCATAATTTGTAATGTGTTCTTTCTGCTGGCTGGGCAGTGAGTTGAAGGATCACCAGGATAACAAGCTATTGAAAACACTTCAGCTGATGGTTTTGAAATAGAGAGGAGAATGTTGAGTCAAAAATGAGTGTGGGGGTTTATGGAATACACTGTCATTTGTTTTCTGAAAGCTGGGATAGATGCACTTGTCTGTGGTCTGTCATAAAGAGCATCTGAATGAATGGTCCTTAACACCTCCTTTCAGTCAGTTTTTGGTTGTTTTCCACAAAGAGAGCTTATCCCACATCTGCTGTGTGAAAGATAGCCTTCCAGTTCAACTGTTCAGAGAGTGGAGGTGGCAGTGCTGCAGCAGTGTCAAGCCTTCACAAGGGCTAATACCGTGAAAAGGCTAAGGTAAAGGAAAGAGAAAAGGTAACTGGGAGCAAGCCAAAGCATCAGTTTAGGGCAGTGGAGAGGGGATTGCCGCATCTTTCAGCAATACCATCTTGTTGGATCCTGTCACATTCACCTCTTCTGTGCAATCTTCATTTTTAACGGCATTAATTTAAAATTTAGAGCTCTGTTACTCCTGGTATGATTTTTAACGACCAAATGGATCAACTTTCATGATAGTGACAATTTTTATGTCTCAATCCACTTCCAAGGTCAGTTTGCTTTCAATGTTTTCCAAACAAATCACTTTGGTTTTAAAAAACCTCGTTCAAGTGAAGTTATTTTGTGAAGAGTTCCCAAATTTTGGCATATCCTCAAGAATCAGATTTTCTTTGACACAAAATTGCAGGAGCTCTCTTAGAAATAGCAAATCTGACTCTTTTCCAAATCTAATTCTACCTGTGCATGGGATAAGAAGGAATGAGTGGAATGATTAGAAACCCTCCCCCCTACTTTATTCATGACGGTCAATGCAAAATCTTTACCAAGTGATTTTGAAGAGGAATAGAAAGAAACCTCGAAAGAAATGCTGTAAATATTTGAAGGCAAATAGCAACAATCACAATAGTGTGGTGTCTGTGAAAGTCTTATCTATTGAACATGATTGGAAAGAAAGGGATAATAAGGGAGTATGGGAACAAACTTAGAATTGAAAGTTGAAGGCTGCAAATATTGAAATCTAGACAATGTTGATAATTACCAAGGATGTGGAGAGTATACATAAATATATATATATATAAGTATATACTACATATACTTCCTAATACAAAATCTGAGAAGGGAATGTGAACAAAACCCAATGTAAGGACCAGATACTGGCTGTGAAAAAGCTAATACTGATGCCAGAAACAGCAGAGCAAATTGAAATAGAACCTACAGGCCTTAGAGTGAAAGGACACGTGGTTAGTATGTCCTATAAGCTTATACCTGTAAGCATACACCTATAAGCCCCATAGTTAAATAAGAAAGGCGACAGTTGACTGAAGATATAAGTACAAGAGAGAAAATCTATGTCAAACAAAGAACAAGGTGACAATTAGTGTGAGAGGAGAAAATATCAAAATACAGAGTCACAAACACCCAGAAAATGGGCATAGAAATTCCTGAGTGAAAACCGAACCCAATCAACAGAAAAGCTGCAAACTCACAGCAGTAGCCACTAGGTGACAGTTCATATGGAGGAGCTGGGCTCACTCCTGAGGAGCAGCAGGGTTAAAAGGGAGAAGGGGCTGAATTCCTCTCAGTCCCCCAAGACCCCACAGTTAGCTCCAACCTCATGAGAATAAAAGAGAGCTAATGGGTTTTGGAATGCTGCCATCAGAAACAATGCCGCCAAAAGTGATTGTTGTCTGTAGAAGTACTCTGATGGGGTGCAGGAAACCCTCATGATTCTCTGAACTAAGCCTGAGTGGTTCAGATGAGCAAGAAAGGCCCAAAGACTGGCAGAAGGGCTCTGCTGGAAAACCCATGCTGAATTCCTTTCCATCCAGCAAGACAGTGATTTTTCCTATGGTCTCTGCTCAGCTGTTCCAATGGACAATGTCCTTTTCCAGATGTCACTGCCTTGTTGCAAGACAGGGAGGGCAACAGCTGCCCTCAGCCTCTGCAGGAGTACTGGGCTACACTGAAACTGGCGTCTATCAAGCTGAGATCTGCAGTGATCGAGAGGTGAACACATCACTTCTATGCTGGCTGAGGGAACATACAGCAGTCTCCTTAGGCACTCCAGTTTGTCGATTCCAATGCTTCAGTTTGATAGCTTCCTTCAAAACACCTTGTATTAGGCAAGTGACAGATCATAGAATGGTTTGGGTTGGAAGAGAATTTTAAAGATCGATCTAGTTCCAACCCTCTGTCATGGGCAGGGGTAGATCCCAGTCTGAGTAACACATAGTACTTCAGGGGGATTAGATGCTTATTAGTCTGCCAATAAGGATTCAGTAAATGCAATACTATTTGTCCCAGGTGATGCATTTTGTTACTAGCAAAGCAAAAAGAGAGGCAGCCCTGCTTCCTAGCCTTACTCAGGCACCAACTTGAACTTTTCTTCCTCAAACTTCTTCATTGTCCTAAAGCTTCTTAGTTGTTTCCAAGCTCAGCTCCCAGCTGGAGCCAATGTGGAAGGTGACAGGATTGGTTAGGAGAAGTTCATGAACACCTTGCAGGGTGGTTGGGGAGTGATGATGGGGCAGCAGTGGTGCAGCTTTGGGAGGAGTGAAGAGCCTGTTTGTTCCTGTTGCTTCAGTATGGTTTTACAAGGAGGACTGGGACCCTTAAGGACCTTAGAGATTGAAGACACACAGCAGGTGGGTATCCTATAAAATGTGAAAGGATTTAAGAGTATGGAATCACTAGTTCAAGTATTACTGCCCAAGATGTCAGAGGAAGCTTTTAAATGGAGCATGGTGATGTAAAGAGATAGGATATGGAAACTTCTTTGTGTTCCCTTTTCCTATCCTGAGGCTTCCCACTAAGTGATGACTTTGTATAATTAAAATGAACAAAGTAAATGGCAGCAATCCATCTTCGCAATCACAGCGTTTTCTCTTCCCTTTTGTTGAGGTGCTTTGTTCATCTCAAATTGGTTAAAAAAAAAAAAAAAGGAGTCAAAAGTAAAAGAGAAATAAATAATAAAAAATACAGAAATAGAAGTTGAATGGGAGCCTGCAGGGGCTGTATTTTTAGCAGCTCATCAGTTTGTGGAGAAGCTCAGAGGCTGCAGATTCTAATTGCCAACTGGAATGTGGAAAGCAGGACAACTGAAAGCATGTGCATGTGTTTTGGGGAGAGTGAACTTTTCAAAGCAAGGAAGAAAAAGAGAGTTGGCATGTTTGCCACTTACAAAATGTGGTAGGACACCGTGTGGTGAGGCCATCTGGCTATTGTTTGTGGCACAAGGGCCTGGTGAAAGGCTCTTGTAGAATCTATCTGCAGGGGGGAATTTACCTCTTCCCTGGCTGGAGCTGTGAATGTTTGTGTCCACTCTGGAGAGGCTGGATTGGGATATTTGCAGATGAGGCATGTCAGATCCAACTGAGATACTGGCTGGGAGAAGGAAGTGAGCAAGTAGAAAATGACAGAACAGATCTAACAGGAAGGTAGAGCAGAGGGTGATCTCTGAGCACAGATCCCAGAGCCAGGTCTCTAAGGAAGGAAAGTGATGCAAGCTCTCTACAGCCTTAAAACTTAAATTAAGTTCAGTTCAGCCATGGGTCTATGCCCAGAAAAGTCCATAGGCAGAAGGTTGCTGTGAGAAGGGGTGGTTGACTTCCTCTGGTGTCCTTCCAGAGCAGAACCAATGTAGAAAAGAGTCTTGGCCAGGACAGAAGAAGAGGTGCTTGGCCTTTCCCTGTACTATCTGACATGGATGTGGATTACATCCTTCTCTGTTCTATTCCACACTCCCAAATCTGACTTTCATGCTTTGCAGCTCTGAGTCTTCAAATGCATGTCCTAGAATTGCTGACTGTGTACTGACAGCTCAGCTGATGGCTTGTGGGATGCTGGAGCCCATGGGTTGGAGTAAGGAAGAAGCCTGGCTTGCATTTTGCTTGGTATTCCGGCAGATTTTTGGCTTGCTTTCCTGATAGACTATTTTCATCTCCCTTGTCCTACTTCCTTCCACACAGGCCTCATTTCTCCCCAGGGACTATAACTAAATTCACTCTTGTCTATAATTCCGACAGATTCATCAGCTCTTTGGAGCATCTCCAGGCATACAGGAAAGGATGATCACATGGGTAGACCATCTGATGCCATAGATTTAAACAAATACATAAAAGCAAGTTACATACAGACCAGAACAGGCTAAATGGGCTTTCCTGTGGCTGCAGTTATTGTTGTCTGGACTTTGCCGGCAACGTTATTACAGGCAGACAAATAACACAACAAAATACATCTTCCTCTGTGTAAAAGACCCAGTCCTGACACAAACAAAGCAAGAGATAGGTGGCAAAGGGGGCATTGCAGGTAACTGCTAGTTTTATGAGGTAATGGGTTATAGGTATGGAAGTAGGACAGATAAATCAAAAAACATGGGTAAAAACATATGCAAGCAGTGCTGTTAGGACAGGACTTGAGGGTGAAGTGGAGGAAAGTATGGCCATGGCTGATTGCAAATCATGTCTGATTTGCAGAATGAGCACTGAGCAGAGTTGGTAAGGTCATCCTTCCATATGTATGAGCTTGCTAATATCCTTGCTGTCTGGTTACTCCCCAACTGGATGCTTCAGATCTAACTTTCCCTGAACTTAGAGTGCAGTACAAAAAGGGGGACTTAAGATACAGTTTGCACAGCTCAGCAATGTGAGGGGAGCATACTTGATCCATGTGAGGGCAATAGTGCAACTCCCCTGGTCCATACTGTGCATCCTTTTTCCTCCAGTAAAGCTGGCTGTGTAAGTGCAACCTTGATGCTGGCCTTTGGGATGCTCCAGACTGACAGATTAATCATGCTGCTGTGGTTCGGCTGCCTGCAGGGCTGTCACTTTCTTCTTCTTCAAGGAAGAGCCAGTGGGCTGAGGAGGCTCTGGTTCCATCTGCCAGCAAAACCCGTAGCAGGGAAAGAGCAGCAGCTAAGGGGGAGGTGCTGGAAGGGGGGAGCAGTGGATTCCCTTGGTAATTAGGATGGCTGCATCATCACTTATGCAAAGAGGGGAAAGGAGGAGGCTTGCTGCTGCAGGCTGTGTGGAGGAGAGAACAGAAAGATTGAGCCGTTCTCCATGTAGGAACTGCACATATATGTGTAGCCACAAATGTATATTGGGTGATCGCTTATACACTATCCTTCTCCCTAAAAAAGGTATAATCAGGAACCCTTCAGGACAGGAGATTCCTGGTCAGAGTTTGGCTATTGTCCTGTGTTGCACTCTCATGCAAACCAACAAAAGGAGGCTCAGGTGAATGCAGGCAAGTTCTGTGACCGGTTATTCCTCAACCCCTCCAGTCCCTCTACAGGTCTTTCTGCCACCAACATTTTGACATACTTGTGTCCATCCCTCAAATTCCCTCTTTGCTCAGAGGAGCTGTAACTAGGTATCTACCAGCCTGAGCTCTTCACAGGTTGCATGGCAATTTTTCTCTCTCCCTCTCTTCCGATGCCTGGAGAACGTAACTCCATTAGAGAGAAGAGGGTTGAGCAACACTGTCATCTTACAGCACCAACATCTTATGTCTGACACCACCACAGATGTGTTTGTGTTCACTGTTTTCCACTTGTGCTCATTCAACTTGTCAAGACATCTGCCTTCCTGGTGCTGAGAAGGAATGCAAGAGGAAGCTGCTCAGCAGCCAGCTGTGGTACCCTCTCCTTCCATTCTGCTGGGCTGTCACGCAAGATGGCAACAGGTTTTTTGCAAGTTGAAATGTATAATTTGTTTCTTCCTTGCCTATGAGATAGAACTGGACAGATGTTGAAGGGGCCAGTGACATGGAAGTAGCCAGAAAACAGTGATCTTCTGTCCATCTGCCCACTGCTTAGCAGTTGGAACACAGTACAGAAGGGTCCAACAAGACAGGCAAGATGGTTCAGATGCCAGGGAGAGCATATGAAGGAACAATAGGGAGAACCTGACAAGGCATCATCTCAGTCTCATCCTTATATGGCCCTCTCTTGCCTGCTAATGTCTGTTTGGATTGTCAGCAGCTTTTTGAAAGGCATGAACAAAGCCATTCCATTTCCAAAATGCAGATAGACAAGCCACAAAAGAATAACAAATTCCTTGCTGCCTTGGGATTACTCCTTCTCTATGTGCGCGGGGTGTGAAGTTAGGGCTGGGTTTAAGCATAAGATACGTGGCTTGTACACTTGATGTTCACAGTGGAGACAGCTGGCTCCTCTGTGAAGCTCCAGAGCCCTTCCTAACTGAGCTTGTGTGAACTGTATGGATGATGGGGAGCTGTGGACTGAAGGTGATGTCAAGGAAACCCAGAAAGTTCCTTTCCTAATGATGTACCTTAGCTGTATCACAATAGGATCACGCACCTTCTTTCTGCTTTATTGGAGGTGGGAATTCTCCAAGCCTTATTTCTTGTCAGTTGAGCAGCCTAATCAAAAAACATTGTCTTGTTTGCAGGCTTGACAGGTTTTAGTGCAGGGCAAAGTTGAAAAAGTGAAAGAGGAATGCACAGCAAAAATCAGTGCTGCCGATTAACTAACAGGGGATCTCGTCAGAAATCATACATCTCCAGCAATTCCTCAATCTCAGTGGGGTTCTGGCTTCTGAATGAGGAGTATCTCCTCATCCCAGCTCAATTAAACTATACCAAATCACTTTTTCTTTCCTCCTGTGCAGCTTATTCTCCCCTTCCAGAACAAACGGGTAGAAATGTTCACAATTGCCTATCCCTTCTCCTTCCGTTGCTAGCAAAGAAGGATCAGCTCTTACTGTTTCCAAAAGTGAAATCTGATCTGACTGACATGAGGGCAGAAAAATCCTGGCTATCACACCCATAGCCAAAAGCCTTCGTGTGCCACCAGAGGAAGCCTGGAATTGGTGCAGCTTGGGCTAGTTTCCTTCTCTGAGGCCTTTGGACATGCAATGATGTTTGTGAAAACAGTGGTTTCTCTTGTCTAGGTTGCAATGATTGTTATACATCGGCTATGTCAGCCAGTGGCTGATTTAGGCTTACCCTAGTCATGCACAAATTAAAGTGTGTAGCTGCACAAAGCAGGGAGTCAGTCCTAGGAGGAAGACAGTTCCTCTGACAACGCTCTTAAACATATCACAACTCTATGCTTCTCCTTTTGTCTTCAGTGTAGTATAACAATAGCACATTAAGGCTGGTTGGATTCTCTTCACACCAGAGACTTTTCCTGTGAATGAGGAATTCACAGGAGAGCTATGCTTGTATCAAATGAGTCTTTGCAGGCTGCTTTGTGCCCCTCGAAGCAAAGGTGGAGCTGGGGAAGTGACAGAAGAATTCCACCAGAGCACTCTGCTTCCTGCCACTTCTGGGGGAAGGGCAAGCTGATGGCTGCCTTGACTTCCATGACTTCGGAAGGCCCATTATCTCAAAACACCACAAAAAAGGTGCATTTATGTAAACATTAAAAAGTGAAGTCTGTGGAGTCCATAGCAATCCATCTTTTAAATCTGGCTTTTATAGCATTATTATGTGAGACAGCCTCATAAAAAGCTCTCTGTAGATGTTATTACATTGCATTGTGGCTTTGGAGAGTGAGCTGAAGAAGCTGTGAGTTTGTGCAACAGCACAAGTTAGCATGAGTTATAGTATGTCAGGGGCCCGGTGTTAATGATCAGAGAACCTATTCAGCTCCTTTAAGGTTAATCAACTCTGCATTTGTGTCAGGTGTAATGTCTAATTAAAATGATGGAAGGGGTGTGAATGCCTCCTGGCAGAGGAGGGAAGTGGCACAAAGAGGCAGCGTCAGTGCCATATTGGTTTGGAAAATCAATAAGAGGAGCTCATTTTATCCCAGTGTATCTCTGCATTTGCCATTCAGTGGCTCATTTGAAAATGTGCCAACTGGCTGCTTGGGAGCCTGGGAACTGCATCGTTTGAAAGCACTTAAAGACCATGCTAGTGGGGAAAGGAGAGAGCACTGCCATGAGCCATGGCTTGGGAGGTTGAGCTGATGGCTTTGTATCCTGCAAGGTACAGGGAGTCTGGGCCATGGGCAACTCCTTGGATAGAGACACTAATGGAAAAGGAAAGGATGGGAAGACAGAAGGGAAAGGGACTAGTGAAAGGGAAGTACTAGAAATCCAGAGGGTAGAAGCCCTAGGATGGCTGGGCATGAAAAAACAGGTCTTCTGTAGCACAGACACATGGAGCAGCAGCCCAGTGGTGTAGAGAGGGGAAGGAAAACATACCTCGGGTGCTTCTGCATTCCCACAACCTTCTGTTAGTAAGTTGTGTTGGTGGTGTAAGTGAATGAGTAGCATATCTATGGTGAGAACTGAGGGGAGGAGGGGGAAGGATAATCTAGAAAACTAGAAAGCAGTTTTTAATGTCAATGTTTTTGTTGAAGAAAAGTGACTTTCAGACAAACTGGAGCATTGAGGAAAGGTTTGTGGGATTCCTTCGCTCCCTGTATTTTTTGTTTGAAAACTCAGGAGTAGGAGAAAATGACATAGATGCTGTCTTTTAGATTTGCTTCTCTTTAAAGAATAAGCCTATATAACACTTGAGGAAAAAAAAAAAAAAAAAAGCTTAAATTTCCTCAGGAACTAATTGTTAGTGAGTTGTTCCTGTTTTCAGGATGTGACAACTCTTCACTTGCTAGTTGTGCAGCCAGCTGGACAGCCGTCCATGCGAGGAGCTGCGCTAAATGTATTGATGCTGTGGATAAATCCATAACTTCCCATCTATGCAGTTACACTTCCCTGCAAATACAAACATTTGCTCATTATCACCACACACTGTTTCATCTCCACTGAATTTTTAATGAAAAGGAATGATAATTTATTCACTAGCTTTTTTATAGGAAAAAATGATTTTATTCCTTCCGGTTTAGTTGAAGAACCTACTGCTTTTCCCCAGCTTGTATCTTCAGTGCAGCATGCTGGATTTCAAATGCACCCTGCTTACACTTAAATACCTTTAAACCACATGATTTGAGAAGCAGAGTCAGCCTCAGCAGAAATTCAGAAAGACAGGGTCCTCTTGGTGGCATTTTAGGTCTTGCAAGGGCTGAACTGCCCTCTGGACAGTCTGCTCTCTCTATTTTCAATGGACAATACTGTAATACAAATGCAGGCTTGAAAAGGCATTTAAAAAGCAGCTTGTCAGCAGTTTTCATCTTGCTTTTGAATGTCCCACGCTAAAAATTCAACTTTCTTCCTTCTCTCTCCTACCCATGTGAAAGGCCTATGACGTTGTTTGGATGAGTCATATTTACACACTCTGAGATCTCAGATTGGAAAGGAAATGTCCTGGGATTACCCTCATTTAAGACCTTTAAGTACTCTATGCAATGACAGAATCTCTAGCTGAAAGCTCTTTAAGCAGAAATTAATTTATGCCTGACAGTGATTAAAGGAGAAAGTGAGGAGATAGAAATTAGCAAATCCATCTCTATTGCTGAGATCCCATTATGATTATAAGGAGAAGGGAAAATCAGCATTATGGGTGTCAGCTGCAATCTGGTGCATTCAATTAGCAGCCCATCCTACCTGGGAAATGTCCTTCTATGGATGGATATACCTGTCCCACTGGCTTGGCCTGAGATGAATCAATTGTGTAGTGGTGGAATAGAGATGGAAGCCATTTGGCATGATACTAACTCCCATTTTGAGTTTAATGCAGGAATATGAGCCAGGTTCCATCTAATAATGTCTGGTGGGAAAGCTGATCTTGTAGAGATCTTGCACAGAGATGCTGGAAGCAATGTGGTCGCAGAAATGTGTTATTGTGACCAGGCAGAAAGATGGCTAAGGGACCGCCTTGTTCTTGAGATATGGATCAGAACTTAGAGATATGACTTGCCTGACTTTTGATAGTCATGATAACACATTCTTCATGATACTTCAAGAATGTATTTTGGCAGTTAGGATGCATATTAGCAAGTAGTAAGTGAATTTGCCCACAAAGTAAAGTTGGCAAAACTTCAAATACTTTAAACTTTCAACCCAGTTTCTAGTACAGAGATCTCTCATCAAAGAATGTTGAAAAAGTACTGTTGACCTCAATGATATGAAAATAGATATTTCAATGCTCACGCAAAAGTAATCTTGGTCCTTTTTGTTAAGACTGGTGGTAGCTGGAGCCATCTTGTTTGAAGCGGTTTCAGTGATACCCTCTGAAAAATGGAAGAAGCAGCATTGCTGGCTGTGAGAAGAGTATTTAGAAAGACTTATAAATACCTTTCACCCAGTAGGCATGATTATTGCATGTATCAAAGTAAAAAGAAAAAAATCGGACTTCTTAGCCACAGACACCTGGTTTGTACCGCTGATGCTTGGAGATGCTCACACACCATGGTGTCACAACTGACCTTTTCTAGAAGAATCATCTCTTCTCAATAAAGAGATTTTAAGGCAAGCCAGGAAGTCCTAGGGCTGCTAGAAGAAGGGCGAGTTAATAGATGCTGTGAACTCCTCTTTATAAGTCTTCCTGAGAAACTTCTCACCTGAGCCTCGAGGGCTAACTTGGGAGCAGTTCTGTCAAAGCACTGGATTGCTTTGAAAAAGTCATGATACTTCTCTGCTGTTTTGAAATTTGGGGGTGGAGGGGGAGGGGAATAAGTTCTTTTTAATTTCTTTCTCTTTGGCTGAGATAGAACTTAATTTTGAGCAGTAAACAGATATCACAAAGCTTTAGGCAAAGACAGAATATGGTACATAATGAAAGTAGATTTTTCATTTACTTGGAGTCTTGTTGTCTGATACTTTGCTGAATAGGAAGGGGAAAAAAACAAGAAGGGGGGTAATTCATTGTAGCTATTCATCCATAGTACATCAACACGTTTCACAGCTCTTTCCCTTGCAAAATTGACTCATATGGTGAAAGACCTGGAAAGAGCAATGAAAAGCAGCTTGGGAATGGCCACAGGACCCTTTGTGTGCTATCTGCTTGTCATTAGTTTATAGTCACTGTTGCTGCTCTGATTTGTACTTTGCTGCTGACTTGGATTACTGGTTGTGAACCCAAATCTCATTAGAAAAGAACTAGTTAATAAAGTAATAAAGGTCTCCGACCTCCTCAGCAGTTTCATGCACCTGTAAATATTCCTGCCAGCTCCTGAAGGAGCAATAAAATCAATACTTGTTAATGTGGTGTAATATACTTCAATAGACACAATACACCAAACATTCTAAGGCCAATTCCTCATTCAGGCTCAGGTGCCAAAATGCCTCATTAAAACGCTTTCTTCCATCCCTTCTTACTATCCACAGTTTGGAAAGATGCCTCAACATGTCTCCAGCAATGATTTATCCTCCTGCTCTATCCAAGGACACAAAATGACTCCAGCTTCCTTGTTTAACAAAATAAAATCAGACACAAATCCAACCTGGCAGGATAAAAAAATGTATGTACATATAAAGAAAGAAGCTTAGAGCAGGAATATGAAATTATATTGTAAATTAAATATCAGGAAGGGAGAATAACATGAACTGAAAAAAAGATTACTCCCAAGGCCGAGTTTCAGTCACTGGCTTTCCTGGATTTTACTGGGCCTGTGAGTCAGGCTGACCTGCCCTCAGACTGGTACAGAGGTCTGAGGTTAATTCATCTCTTCCCTCTTTAATAAAGAGAAGCAGAAAAACAAGGGGAGAGGAAGAAATCTGTTTCATATTGAAGCTTGAGAGCAATTACGCCACTTGCAAGGGGGATGTGAGGGGGTTTGGGCAGAGACACAGGTAAGAGCTGGGTGGTGGGGAAGAGGATGCTGAAGTGCTGTGACTGTTCTAGGTGGGAGGAAAGAAAGGATTTTAACCATCTAGGCAAAGTAATTAATATGGGATTGATAGAGAAGAGGCTGATCAAATTAAAGGTAATAAATGGAGGGAGCAAGGTGAGCCTTTTACTCCATCCACTGCTGTTTGGTGAGGAGACAAGAGACACCAAACAGACTGCTGTGAAGAAATGAAGGCATCATTTTATAGATTCCTGGAAGCTTTTATCTTATTTCTTTTAAACACACATTTGCTTCAGTTAGACTTGCATTTCCCTATGGAACAAAGGGATTCCTATGAATGCTTGATTTGGGATCTTAAGTAGAAATACCTGCTTTCCAAGGAAGCTGAATGCCTCAGCAGAGACCTGCAGAGATTTTAGCACCTGTTATGTTCTAGGAATCAAGCTGGACTCTTTCCTACTGGGATTTCCAGAATAGAGAAAAGAGAAAATAAATGAATATTTGGATGAAGTTATGTGTTCATCTCCTATGAAAAGGAGCTAGGGACAGGCCATCTTCTAGTGCAGGTCTTCCAGTGTATCTGATGGTATGAATAGGCCAAGGTGCTGGTCTGAGTCGCAGCAAAGGTATTAGGGCTGCGGAAAGCTGGTGATTCTGTTTAGGTTTTCTTCTAGTGAGGAAGAACATATGCTTCAGTTTTTCAATTGTTCCTGTGCTGGAGAGCATTTTGTGTTACTTCCAGACAGCAGAAACACATAATCTGCTCCATATGAGATGCACCTGGGGCTTCAGCATGGGAGATGCAATCCAGGTGGATATCTCTGCTTGGAAACCAGTCCTGCGTCCCTTCCATCCTTCTGCTAGCAGAGTAGACAAGGGGAATCCTTCCTGCAGCCTGGACTAGAAGCAAAGTTTTGCAACCACTAGTCTATACCCCTTGTCCTTTGTTTCAGTTCTCGATAAAAGTTGATGCTTGCCCAGAAACTCTGTCATCCAGGCCCCTGCAGCTACCTTTGTGTTTTCCGGCTAGAGACTCATCAGCAGTACAATAGGTTTAAAGGACTGCAGAAGATCCTAAGGGATGTCAACAGGAGAGACAGCATCTTGCTCCCCAGGGATGTGTCAGGCAAAGGGATTGGCACTGTAGTTACATCCAGTAGAATAAAATGAAGGAAATAAATAAAGGAGGCACAGTGTGTCCTACAAACAAGAACATGTGTCTGCATTTATTAACATTTCCAACACAGATTTAATTCTCGGCAAAGCACTCCTGCCTACGTGAAGCCCAGGCGTGTTGCAGGAAACCTCTTGTTAAGTTCCGTACAAGCCATGTTTTTAGTGCATCCTCCAGGGGAATCTTCAAACAGATTCTATAATTTCCTTGATAAGTGGCTCTTTTGCAAAACACTACTTGCATGCCAGCTTCAGAAAGGCTGGCGACTTTGCTTCCCCCTACCCCTTTCAACTGTCTCCTCCCACTGCCTTCAGGGAAGGATCTGTCGCCCACTCCAGGGAGGTAATAAGCCATCTGTAGGTTCTGTATAAGGAAGGAGGAAGCTGATGGGATGGATTTCTCCAGAAAGAAATGCAGCTGTAGGAGAGCAGCAGCAGTGTGTTAACTGGAATCTCCCTGGATCCTTCCAGAAACAGTAAGACATTAGTCTTGGAAACAAATCTGGGTATTAGGATTCAGTGAAGGTTTTAACTTGGCATTGTCACAGGTTTTCTGGGTGGCCTCGGGCAAGTCATTTAATCTCTTTGGGGTCCTGTTTCCATTGGTGCATGCAGGATGAAGACAGCGACTTCGTTCTATTTGTTTGTCCTGCCTGTTCTGATTGCACATCCCTGGGGGCAAGAATTGCCTCTCGTTAAAGAAAGCAGCCTGTACATGGGCATCCCAGCTTTGGTATGGCCTCTAGGCATGCAGAACAACAAAACAACATCTGACAACCAGTCTAGACAGCAAAATAATGTGCCAGGGAAACAACAGTTTGGTTGCTGCTTCCCTTTTTCTCTATTGCTTTACCGGGGCTTTTTTGCATTCACTGGTCATTTACTCTAATTGCTGACCAGCATTTAGGAGGGAGAGGGCTCATTCTTGTTTCTATCTCTATCCACATGCCTGGAAAAAGGAATTAAGAAATAAATACTGATGGTTCTTCACATTCTTTTGCTTCCCAACACCATTTGCTTGCTCAAGACTGTTGAGGTGCACCTCGGGTACCCCTGGATGTGTTGGATGAGTTGTAACTGAGCCCTCCACAAAAAGACCGTAATGGTGAACACAGTAGAAACATACAGACTTCTATAAATCAAATTTCATGAGGAATCTCTAAGCTCTTTGCCAACACTAAGTCTTTCTGTGGTCCTGTAATGTCTTTTGGTTGGCATAGCACCAATATTTACACGTAGGTTAATTATGCAATCTGATAATATCTTGAGGTCCCATTGCTACCAGTTTGGTGACCTGGCTGCACCCCTATATCTTCTCCTTCCTGGCTGTTACAGAGGACAGTCTCACTTCAGGAAGTCACAATAACCAACATCTTCCCACAAAGCCTTTCAGCTTATGTTTCAATTTGCATCAACAGCCATCTGAACTTAGTTCCATTTACCAGCTAGTGCTCTGGAATGAAGGTAAATCAATGCACCAGAGGACATTTGTTTGTGGCTTGCTCTTTTTCCAGAAACATAAAAGGCCAGGTCTTCACTGGCATAAACCAGGCTCTGCATATGGTTTTGATCAGTTGGTCTGATCCAAGAACATCTCAGCTGTTGTGTATTAGTAAATCCTTTCCTTCAGATTATTACTGTGTTTAAACTGTATGAGTGAGGACAATGCATCTTCCCCACAGCAAAGGAAAAGCTGCTGGTGGACTCCTGAGGATGGCATCGCATCCCTGGCAGAAAGTTGGTTTATTTTTAAGTTGGTTCCTAAGGAAACCAAGTTTCCCCAGTCATGTTTTCTGTCTCTTCGTCTGTCTGTCTTTACAAACAACTTTTACCTAAATTAGGCAGTTGCAAGCACATCTTGCGCAGTAGGAAAATGAAACTTCAACCTGTTTTGTGAAGCTCTCAGTGAAAAGAGCCTGAAACTAGTGTTGCTCTTGGCGTGTGAATGAGTTCAGCAGTTACCAGCTGGCTCTGTCCTCTAGTTAGCTGAGGAACATGCTGCCTTCTGCACTATCAGTGCTTTAAGGTCAAGAGGAATTGAGGTCTTTGAGTCGCTGGTGGGGAGCACAGGTTATAGGGCTACAGGAAGAAAAGGAATATTGGCTTTCCACTGCTGCTGGAAAAATTGATTTGGTAGATCACAAAGGTGCTTAAAATCCTAACCAAGGTTTCTGCTCTGATACAGTATCTTCTGCCTTTCCCCCAAATGCTCAGTACCCAAATGAGAGCTCAGGATGTGAGTTAGATGAGAAGGTGTCAGAGTGTGTGTTGTTTGGAGAAAGCTTCCAACAGAAGGGTGTCTGATGGTCTTAGTGATGCTTGCAAATCACACCTAACTGGAGAGAAACCAGCTCAGAAAGAGAATTCAACTCTTTCCTGCCAAAACAGGAGTTTTCAGCCCAGGAACATTTTGTGTAATGTGATGGCAATGTTTAGCTTTAGTTCCAGTGCAAAGAAACACCAGGTGTTTGGCACCCTGAAAGAAGCTGTGAAATTGAATTTGTGTTCTCTGAACTTCTTTCCTAAACAGACTAGAGAGGAGGAAAGCAAGCAGGATCCTGGGCTAGTGCTGGGGAGCTGACAGGAGAAGGATGGGGCCATGCAACTGCATCTGCTGCTACAGGTACCCCTGTTTCAGCTCTACCCCAGGGGCTGCCCTGGGTAGAGAAAGAGCTACAAGGCTCATCCAACTCTGCTGCATCGAGCCTGCTCTGCACAGATTCTCTCCCCATTCTTGCAGACAGTTTGAGAAATCTCTTTCCCTTTAATAAGTCTCAGTTTGTTGCATCCCTGACAAAGTGGAAGGATAGGTTAGCAATGAATGATCTCCGGACAGCTGTGCTTTCTCCCTTTCAGGTCAACTGCTTGGCCCTGGAGGGGGGAAAAAAAGTGTGGGGTGGGTGATCCTGGCAAGAGGCAGAGCCTGATGATTATCTGTTAATGGGAACTCAATTAAAAGCCTGCCATTGCAGAATTCTTTCTGATTACCCTAATTAGCAAATAATTGTATTCTCTCATTCAGTGGTGCAACACAGTGAAAGACCCCTCAAATGATGTGGGTGCTTGAGTCTGGCAGGCTCCTTGTTGCCTGTAGCTGTTGGTGGGTCTTTACACGGTCCAGCAGGGCTGGGAATGTTTGGGAAGCCCTTCATGCCAAGGGGATTACATGCCAGTGAGTGGTGGATATTCCTTCCTCACATAGCCATCAGCTGGTGTAGGGCTGCTACAAGGCCTGATGGGTTGGTCTGTGGCTGTCATTGCTGCATGTGAGTTGAACCCTGCCTTTGTTATGTGCGTTTTAGTTGGTATCTCGAGGGTCATTCTTCCACATGGCTAGTGATGGGAGTGAGAGACAGCTTAAGAGCTGCTATCCTGCCCTACCCTGTGTATCCAAGACAAAAATGATGACCTTCAAAACCTCTCTCCTGCTGATAGTCATACATCAAGTGTTCTGAGTTTGCCCAGCCTCAGCAGTGCTGGCTCCTGCTAGGACCATAGCAATGTCATGCTCTGCTGCTGCTGGTAAAGTGGGCAGAGACCACTTCTGAGGTTGCTAGAGAGACATAAGCCATCAGATCTGCTTCAAATGCATTGTGTGCTGTAACCAAAATCAGCAAGGAAGAAAACAGCTTCATTCATGTGTTTTTATCCAGGAGTTCAATCAAATAATTGTAGCATCTTCCCAATACACCAAAGACTGGGTTTAGTTTTACTTTTTCCTGCAGGAAGCTAAGTAATTCTGCTTTGCCTCCTAGGATATGGTTTTACCAGGGCACATCAGTGAGGAGAAGATTTTGCTTGCTCCTTCAGGAAAAGAAAGAGGTGTCCAGCTCTTGAGCCTGGCTGGCCTGGGAGTCCCATAGCACTGATTTTGTCAGGTCTTACTGAGACTTGTGGTCAGTAGCAGCATGGCAATAAAAAGAGCCATGCCGTAGGTTGCTTGTCTGTGGTGGCTGGAGTACCTTTGGGAAAGGAGATGCAGTTCTTAGTTCCTGCTGCTTTGATATCAAACACTTCCTAAAGAAAATCTATACTCACCTTTGAGGTGGGATGCACCTCCTAGACTCCCTTTCCAATGCTCTGAGGGAAAGGAATGACTCCTCCTCAGGCTTTTTTTCCAGGGGAAAGAAGCTACTTCAATCCATTTGATGCTTATGGGCTAGAAAACATCAAGGGAGTGAGCTGTTTCCTTGCAGCCCAAATATCTAGAGAGAACTGGGATTTAAAATCCACCTCCACAACAGTTATCACTTGCCAGCTAACATGGCTCTCAGCACCACGTACAGTCCATTCTCAATCCCACTCCTGGCAGCTAATTCCCCCAGATATTGTGCAGAAAACCTACACAAGTACCACTGTGTCCCAGACTCCACCAGCTTGCTGAAGTCCCTTTGTTAGTGCCAAACCATTAAACTGCAAACAAAGCATAGCTGAAATCCACCTGCAGTAATGGCAGTAATTGTAGTAATAGTAGTCCTAATAATAACAGCAATGCCACCACCTTGGACTCCTGTGGTGATATTATTTGTGGCTAATTTCAAAACCTGCAATAGGTATTAAGGAGCTCTTAAAATGCACTATGAGGCTGGTAGGAATGATTCTGCTTGTGCAGGTGTGAAAATGGCTGAAAGAAGGATCATTGGTCAAGAGTTAGGAAGCAGGTCTGGTTTTCCATGGGCTTCCCATTTCCCTTATCCTGTCTCCTGCATATTGCTGGCACCATGTTTGCCAAATCCTCCATGCTGGAGATTTGTGATAGGAATTTTTATTCCAATGGAAACAAGTGAATTCCTGCAGAATATCCCTCTCTGTAGATACTCGGCTGTTGCTATGCACATGCTCATAGGAACACTGGAAGAGAACACGACTGAGCAGCTGTGCGGCACCAGGGTAAGCAGTGAGGAGTAAGCAGAGGCAACCTAGCTGTGGTATTGGGCTCTTACACTTCTCCACAGCCCATCTCTTCCCAGACAAACCTTGCCACACGATTCCCTTCTAGTGACCGCATCAGCCCTAACTTTGTATCTGTTAAACCTCAGGTAATTGCTTTTAGATGGGTGTAATTAAGAAGCCATTAGTGTAAAGTTTCATTTCAGTTTATGCTTTGGTCTCCATTTGAGCAGAGAAATATGAAATTAAGGTATTGGCTGCTTTCAGAGAGATGAGTCATGAGCTAATAAGTTTCAAGGGCTGTTTCTCTGTTGTAATGATTCTGTTTTTTTCTTTCCAAATCTTCTTCTTCTCCTCCTCCCAAATTCTCGCTTCTGAAGAATTCCTTTTTTAAAAGAATAAAAGGGGGAGGGAGACTGAGTCAGAGTGAGGAATTGCTAGTGAAATGCCAGCCAGAGAGATGCCAGCATTCTTGGGTGGAATTTTCCCAAAGCAACCAGAGATGTGCATGTTTGTGACATGTGGGCAGCGGGCATGCAACACAGTGCACAGGGTCAAACTGTGCTTTTGGCCAGGAAAGAGGGAAGCAATGAGTGGCCACGATGTCCAGGGAGAGAATAGGGAAGGTACCGGGACTTCCCAAAGCAGAATAGATGGGAGGGGGTGAGTTTGTCCAGGAAAACTCAAGCTCTCTGTTGTTGTAGAGTCCAACTGAGCTGCAGACTGCAGCAGTGCCCAGGGATTGTGATGTCCCTGCAGGGCTGCAAGCCAGGACTCAGTGGTGTGAGCACCATGGGGCTGAGCCAGGGAGGGCTTTTCCCATCACTGCCAGCCAGCAGCTGTGGTCCAGCCCATCCCCACAATCTCAAGCCCTTTTAAGCTGAATAAATGCCTCTCCTTCCCCACTCTTCATTTGCTATGTTCCCAATCCCTACTCTCCCCTGTGGAACATCATGGACCTGATGAGCAGCTCCAGCTGTGCCATGGTGCCCACCAGCTGGACAGATGTGCCCTGGCATGTGTGGCAAGAAGCTGATGCAGCAGGAGGGGGAATGCCCCTGCAAGCAGGGCACCTCTCCAACAGCAGAGTGCTACTACCTCATAGACGTATCATTTCCAGAGCTAAATCAGCAACAGTCAGAATTGTGTGTACAGTTAATCTCAGCTTAATTAAACTGTTAAGTCTCCAAGCGAAGGGCGCTGCATGAAAGGAAGAGGTGTCCTTAGCCCGAGACAGTGAAATGCTACTGATCATCAATAATGCATCACAGTAATGTTCCTATATGAATTGGAAATGCCAAGCAATCAAAGGCCATATGTATTTAGCTTAGATCCACACGGTGTCCATGTATTTTTAATACTGTGGCATCTTTGAAGCGTGTTTATGAAGAACAGACTTCTTCTCTGTAACTGTGGAGGAGGGAAGTTGCCCCTGGCTGGCAGGCATGGTCTTCATCCCCTCTGTGGACTGCTGTGAGGATAACTACCCACCTCTCATGGCAGGAAGGAATGGAGGGAGGTACAAACTAAATTCTAGGCTGGGTTGCTCCTTCTTTCTATCTAACTATAAAGTAGCTGGTTAGAAGTAGGTGTAAAATTAATAGTCTAGTGAGGAACAGTGTATGATTTCTTAAACTAATTTATTCTCTATATTTATCTAATCTTCTATTGGTTTGATCATTTTCAGTGCATCTGGAACATGGGGTTTTCAGACTTGTTTTCTAACAGATAAAGAAATGGGAGGCTGGGGATCAGAATATGGGTCTGGGACTATTCACTCCAGGTCAGTGTCCTGGGCTGGTCTCTGAGGTTGCACACTGAAACTGAAAACGGGCAGAAAAGAGATTAGAAAGTCCTCAGAGCAGCCTTCCACTATCTGAAGGGGACCTCTGAGGGTGTCAGAGAGTGACTCTTCATAAGGGACTGTAGTGGTAGGATAAGGGGTGATGGGTTCAAGCTGAAACGGGAAGTTGAGGTTAGATATAAGTTCTTTGTGTGTGGTGAGGTGCTGGAATAGGTTGCCCAAAGAAGTGATAAATGCTCCATCCCTGGCAGTATTTAAGGCCAGTTTGCATGGAGTTTTGGTTGACATGGTCTAGGGTGAGGTGTCCCTGCCCATGGCAGAGGGTTGGAACTGGATGGTGTTAAGGTCCTTTACAACCCAAACCATTCTGTGATTCCACGACTCTAAAAGGGAAAGTAAATCATACATTTGCTTAGCAGGGCTCTTGAAATGACAGGACAGATAAGGGAAGTGGTGGGCTGCTGAAGTCTAAATTAAGGCTGAGGCCTGTTTTTAAAGCATCTATTCTTATTCAGCTGGGAATTTTTGCAGCATTGCCAGCTCTTGTCTTTAAACTGAAGAACCAGATGTTTTCTGTTTCTGTGAGAGCTCGGAAGTTTGGGATGAAACTGAAATTCACGTGATTCCTGCAGCTCTTTGTTTGTTTTGTGCTGCTAATGTGGCTTCAGCTTGTAAGCATTGCTGGGAAAACACTAACCTTTGCGAAGCTAAGAGACAGGATTATAATGGGGTCCTTTAAAATCTCTCAGTGCTGTTGTGAAGCATTGGTGGGGACCTTGCTCCCTCACCTTAGTTAAGACACTGGCGATACATTCCTGTTTTTCCCAGCTGCCTTGGACTGTGGTCCCTTGTCCTGCCTTGTGTTGCTGATGAAAAGGCATGGATGCTACACCCACACCCATGGAGGTGCTCCAGACCCTAGCCAAAGATGATGGGAGAGGGCAAAGAAAGTGTGTTAATACAAAACTGATTCTCCTTCTATTTTGGGTTCTGAACCTGCTAAATTGCCTGATGGGCTACGTAAGAGAAGTCATTGTGTTGGTGTTGAAAGGGCAGCTTTGTACGGAGAGCTGAGGACACCACTTGAATCTTAAGCAGCCCGGTTGAGCAGGCTCCCATCCAAACCCATCCATCCCGCTGCCTTCCCGTGTGTGTGTCCCATGTGAGGCTTGGCACGTGAGCAAGGTCATTTCGTGCACAGGCCCATGTCAGCCTGGCCAAGGCTGCTCTAATTCTGCTCTGCCTCCCCCTTTCCCTTCTTCTCTCTGTTCTTCCTATCCCTTCTCTTTGAATCACAAGCACCAGTGCTGCTGGCACTACAGGAAAATTAACAAACAGCCTATAAATTTTACATGAGTTCCTGAGCTCAGAGAGAAATTAATTTGATGTTGTCTTTTGATAAAGATGTAGCCCCCCTCTCTGACTTCAATTTGTTGGCTCCCCCCCGCCACCACCCTTCACAAACACGTTTTCTTGAAGGTTGCAATTTGGTTCTTGTGATAATAGAAGTGCATAAACAAATAAATAACCCACTTCAAATAACCCCTAGCTTGTAAATAGGAACAGAGAGAAGAACACCACCCTAAGAAGAACAAAAAAAGAACTAAGTCAAGTCAAATCACAGGCCAGTTGACTCTGGTGGGTATATTCTGTGTGCAAGCTTCGGTGACTCCCATGCCAGTCCCAAGGGCCTTGATTTTCTAAGCACAGCTTAGAAGGCATGAAGGATGGAGAAAATTGAATCAGCTCCAGAAAAGCTGTTGCAACTGGATTCAGAGGGAGGAGTACAAGCTGCGAAAGGGGAAAGCTCGAGGCCATCACTGAGTACTCATTTTGTGCACAGAAATGTTACCTGGAGCTTTATTTCTTTACTAATGAGGCAGTAGGTGGTATTTAAATCTGTGTTGGCATTGAGCAGATTGGGAGGAAGGAATTGAGGTGCTGAGACACTGGCACAGGTTACCTAGAGAAGCTAGGTAACATCCCTATTACAGTGTTCATCCCTGGCAGTGCTCAAGGCCAGGTTGGACAGGGCTTGCAGCAACTTGGTCTCATGGAAGGTGTCCCTGCCCCTTGCAGGGGTTTGAAACTAGATGAACTTCAGGGTCCCTTCCAACCCAACCCAGTCCGTGATACTGTGATTCTATGATTCATGAGGCCACAAAAGCTTTGAAGCCTTGACTAAATAGGCAATACCATGATTCTATGCGTAGAGAAGGTAGAAAGTTGAGGTTCATACCAGTTGCAATGCCCCAGTGGAGGCTGACGTAACAGCTTGTTCCTGAGCCTTATCCAGTCCCTTTGGTAGTTTTGCTAATGGTGTGTTATCGAAGCCCTTTCAGTGCTGTACAAACAATGGTTCCTACCATATATTTTTCCAGGAGTTATCAGTGATTAGATCTAAATGGAGAACTATTTTTAATAATATATATTTGAAAAAGAAGCTAAAAATAAAAGTGTTAAAGGGCAAAATCCACTTTCAATAATTTAAAGTTAGAAAGCATATTTGAAAGGAGAATGAAAGGAGAAGAAACAATTTCAAGAGAAGTCCAAACCCGTGTTTAATCTGGAACACTGCATTTGCTTAAGAAATGAAGTTCTCTTCTCAAAGTTATTTAACCTCTTCACCTATTTTTCCTTTAAGCTGATTGTTAAAATGAAAATGCTGATGTGAAACAAAAAAGCTTAATATAAAAGACTTTGAAAATAAATCTTTCAACAAAGTTTGAAAAGTTTAAAGATTTCCAAAATCCTTTCTGCTCCCTTTCTTTGGTCCAAAAGTCCTCACTAAATTTGATCCCAATTCACTATGAATTTCAGTGCTTTGAAAGTAAAAAGTTTCTGTTACTGTTTTTGTCCTTTTTCAAACTGTGCCCAATGCATGCCAGCGGCTTCTATGGCAGGGAATCAGTTATGTCCTGCCTCTGCATCTACTTGCACCACCAGATTTTCTTCTTTGCTTCTCACTGATTTTGTATATCATTTATTCAGCTATTTTGCTAAACAGAGGGTCTCATGTTTTCGGTCTTTACATCCCTCCTTTCTTTACTCCGTGGTGCCTTTATAGACAATCCTTCCACGGGGCATCTCTTTATAGCACCAGAACTAATCCCATAAATCCAGCTTTGATGGGTTCAATCATGGATGTCAGGGGTGGCAAAGCACTTCGTTGTCTCCAAGGTTTTCTTCCTCTTCATATACTTGAGGTTGCAGAGGTTTCAATTTCAGAATCAGAATGGTTTGGGTTGGAAAAGACCTTAAGACCATCCAGTGCCAACCCTCTGCCATGGGCAGGGATGCCTCACACTAGACCATGTCACTCAAGACTCTATTCAAGCTGGCTCTGAACATTGCCAGGGATGGGGCATTTACCAAAGAAGTTTGGGCAACCCATTCCAGTGCCTCACCACCCTCACAGTATAGAACTTCTTCCTTATATCCAACCTGAGCTTCGCTGAGTGTCCAAATACTACTCCACAACACTTTATACCTTTTCTTTCCTCTATAGTCAGCAATGTAACTGCTGCAAATTAGGTTTTATATATATTTTTAGGAGCAGATTTTAAAGGCCACTTTGCAAGGCAAAAAGCATAAGAGAATAGTACAGAAATGTGTGGCGTCTGACTCTTTCCTGGAGATTTCACTTTGATTTCTCTTGAATTGTTTTTTTTTTGTCTGAATTTTTAATAGAAAGAGTTAGGCAGCTTGTCACTCTTTATGTATGGAAAACATAATGCTCTTTGATGTTCTCAGTTACTGTGTCATGTTTATATGCTCTGACAGTCTTTGAACTGCGGCTCACTGCAGACAATAGGAAGGGATCCTCAGAGGGGGGGAAAGGAGTTTGAAAGAGCCCCATTTTCTAGCCCAGGAATGGCAGTGTTTCACCAGCACACGCAGTGGTGTCTCGTGCTCTTCAAAACAAGAGAGTATTTGCTTGACAAACCTGCATGACCAAGCTCAAGGTGTGTGGTATCACCCTGCATGCCAACCCTTTCTGGCTTTTAGCAAATGTTCAGAGCCATTCTGAAAATTCCAATTTGATGTAAAGAAAGACAAACCTCTGGAGCTGCGCAAAATTACTGCCAGTTGTTTAAAAATATGGCAAAATTCAATGAAAATAAAGCTATTTTTCACTCAAGCACTGATCACTATGACAGGATCTGCTAGTAAATTAAATACACTCCTTTTGTATGGGTTTTTGTAGTTATCCAAGGATGTAAAAGTGACAGTAACAAAGAAATTGTTTAGGAATACACCCAGGACTCTTCCAGCTGAACACTAAACACCTGCGATCCCTGATGCTGCAACCCAGAACCATCGTCTTCACTCCTGATCAGCACAGGGACACTTAAAAGGAAGGATCCCAGCACAGTGTCCTGTAGATCTCTTTGCATGGCTTAGCGTGTTGTTTAATGAGCTTCAGGGCACAAGGCAAAGTGTATTTAGTCCATGCAAGTCTTTCATCTGAAACTGCAGCTAGACCTTTTATTTAATCATCTCAATGGGCTGCTTCCCTTCAGAGATCCCTTTCAGGTTTCTTTTAAAACTAGCCCAGATTCAGCTGCAAAACAAATCTATCAAAACATGTGTTAAGTTAATGTTCCAATAACATCCAAAAGGTTCCAACACCACAGTCATGGCCCTGCTGTCCTGGATGCCATAGCCAGAGAGCAGCAAAAAGCATGAATTCCATGCACACCATGCTACCTGCTGCTGTTACAGAGCCATGCCTGCACATGACACATGGAATTTGCCTTTTCCTTCCCCTTCTTGTGCATTTGGCACTCTGCAAGCACACAGGGTCTTTGCTCCTCAGAGCATCAGTGGCATCACTGATTTGGGAGAGATGTGAGGGTGAATTTTGTACTGATCCCTGATGTGGTATGAGGCAGTGGTGCCTCCCTCTCTATCCCCATCCTCAGCGTCTCCCCTGGGGTATCCTGCTCCTGATGGCATGGGAAAGAGAGTCTCCCAGGTCCTGTTCAAAGTTCAATTTGGAAACCTGTCAGGGGGACTAAGAAGTCAATTCCATTTTCTCCTCCTCCCAAACACAAAACCTAACAGCCCCCTTCAGAAAAGACTCCCTGTCACAGGAAGTGCTCCTTTGTATGTGAGTTGCAGCACCTATTTTCCAAGGTAACCTTTATTTCATGTACTGTTAGCTTTGCTGAGGAAGAGAAAAGCTGAGATAACTCCTTCACCTGTGGAACATTATTACACTGTCTGGAAAAAAAAAGAAGAATGAGTTTGTCTGGTGTACGATAATGGAGGTGGAAAAAATCAGGAGGAAGAAGGTGCTGAATTACACCTCTCTCTTTCTCCCCAAGTACGCATCTTTGCAATCTCACCCTCTTTTCTCTGTCTTCCTACCTCCAACACAGGCTGGTTTTAATCACTCCCTTCTCTCATTACCTCCAAATTGTCCATTTTTCTTATGCACAATGTATCAGCCTCTGGGGCTCATCAGCAAAGCCCCTGACCAGCAGCTCTTTTCTTTGTGCTTTCTGCTGCTGTGGTGTCTGGAGATGTGCCCTGCTGTGCATGGTGCTGCACAAGCAAAGCACAAAGTACTGACTTCTGCAGTGAAAAGTTTCCACTCGAGAAATAGTCTGGTTTGCATTTGGCTGCAAATTGGTGTGTGGAACATTTCCCCCCAGGGAAAAGGTTGTTCTTTAGGTAATAGGTAAAAATGTGAATGCTTCATTGGTGTGATCTAATTCCAATGACATTTCAAAGGCAAAATATTGACTCGATTTGAAATCAAAATGGATTTTAAATTTTTTATTATTTCGGCTCTTTCCTGCTCCATTTCCCACTTGTTTTCACTTCTATATTAGAATCTTAATTTTATTCTGTTACATAGCCATATACCATCCAGTCCTGCAGTACTAAACTGCATTTCAATAGCACCAAAATGAAGCATTTCAGTAGGTGGTGGCATAACTTCTGCAAAGAAATCTTTCGAACCCATTTTTTTCTGATGTGGTCCTATCTGAGACGTAAACAAATATTTAGTTGCTAGATTTCTCTGGAGACAAAATGCCTGTTTTCTCATCAACTTCAGTGATGAGCCCTAAGAAACCGTGAGGTTCCTCAGATGGAACAAGGCACATTCAAACATATCTTCTGAATTAGATGCGGATATTGCGGAGTGACAATGATGTATGGAAGAGATTCCCCCTGTCCCTTGGTGTACCCCATCCTCCTTGTGCAAATGTGAATCTTGCTTTCCCCTGCTCCCAGCTGTATGGTTAATGCCTCATTTGACATTATTTCAGTGGAGGAAAAAGTTTTGTTGCCACAATTACAAAGCACTTGACCTTTTTATGTACCCCATTCCTTAGTATCCACAATGAGAAACCATCAGTTGAGGGATGCAGGTGGTGGCATGGGCTCCTGCACACACCTTGATGAAAGGAGAGAGGACATCCCAGATGGGATTAGGGCTAAATGAAAACCAGAAGTAAAATTAATGGTCTGAGAAGAGCATCTTAGCAGTCATTTATCCTATTGCTCTGGAGCAGGGCTGCGGTGGGATGTGGGAAGCCCAGCTGGTTTTATGCTTTTATCATGGCAATGTGTGTTTGCAGAGCTAGCAATTTCATATCGACTGGATTCTATTGGCAGGGGAAAAGTTCTGCAGCTCATGCATCAGTGAGCCCTGTGCAGATAGAACAGCTCTGAAAGTTGCTACACAGAGTCTGTGCTGCGCCATAAATTACAGGGTAGTTATTTCTTAGTTATTTAGCAGTTACAGTGTAATTAGTTCCACTTAATGTCAACTTTTGTCAATATGTCTTCCATTAGCCAGTAAATTACAAATGGGTTTTGAAGCAATGGCAATACATGATCTTCCCTTCACTTGGACTCAGAGAGAGGGGGAAGAGGAGATGTGCTGTGGGGAGGGGATGGAGCTGTTATGTGAATTCCAAGCCTGTCTCATCCCTTTTGTATTCCTACAAGCTTTCACTTACTCACATATGCACATACACAAAACACATCTCCTCTCCAGGATCAATGCTGCAGCCCAGACTGCGGAGAGGAATCAAACAGGTCCCTGGAGAAGTTTGCTTCGGCTGCTCAGAATCAGACAGACAAACAAGCAAGCAAATAAAACCACAGAGCTGCCTTAAGATTGCACTTGCCTGCATTTTGCAGACGAGGCTAATGAAGAAGTATGCTTTGGATTTTAGAGATCCCAGATTTTATTCAAAGAGGGCATGATTCGCAGCCTGCAGCTGCTTTATACTTGATCATCACAGGAAGTACCTATGCCGTATTTTTGCCTTTTATGTTTATCTTTTTCTCCTTTTGAAACTATAGATGTCATTAGGAGATTGGCATTTCTGAGTTTTACCATCATCTGAACAGGATTTTAGTCCCTAGTCCAAGAATGGTGAACATCAGAGAACTAGGCTTCAGGAGAAGCACAGAGAAATACTTTCTTGTGCTTTATTCTCTTAGTGATGAAGGTTAAGGCAAGCTGGCTTTAAGGATCCTATCCTTCCTCCTAAAACACCTCACTTCTGGGCATCATCAGCCTTTGGGAGCAGTTTTAGTGTGGAAGATCCTTCTACATGTTTCACATTTGAAAATCATGTGAAAGTGGATTGAACCGTCTGACTATTAACTGAAGTACTAATGAGGGAATGATTAGGAAATGGCAAAATTACTTTGTAATGGAGCAGACCCAACTAATTCTGTCTTTGTGCCACTAGACCAGGTACAGGTAAATGCCTAGAAGTATAAAAGCATCAGCATGGGTCCAAAGTTTTTATATATATCTATGTTTACATTTATATATATATATTATATATTTATATCTTTTATAACTCCAGCCTCCACTATTCCCCTCTAAACAGTTTTCCTGCATGAGTACACTGCATTGATTTCACTGAGGGCCTTGCCTATGTTAAAACTTGAAGAAGAGTAAAGTATTCAGTTCAGGAACAAAATATCAGGCAGAAAGAAGATAATGGTAATGTTGGTATTAATACATTCTCCAAGCATATAATGAAGTTCCTTCAGTTGTCTCGCACCCCTCTGTGTCCACCAGGAGGCCAGGAACAATGGAAATCCTCCTGCTATTAGAAAATCAACAATAATAACAACAACAGCAATAAATATTTGTGCCATGGAACTCCAGACAAACATGGATTTCAGCATTCATGTGCATGGCTATTCAGCAGTGATTGCGGCTTCCTCATGTGATGAATAATAAGACCATACAATTCAACTCACTCATGCAATTGAAACACCGAGACAAACTAGAATCAGACCAACTGGAAAATCCTGGCAGATTTTATGTGCACGTATGTATATGCATATATATATATATGCACACACAAATTACAATGTTGGAATAATGAATTGTAAGAGAAAATCGTGATCTGAGGAACACCATAAGCAAAAATAGAAGATAAACTCCTCTGATAAAGAATGTAAACTACTCATGCATCTGAGTCCATTCCTCTTTGCATAGGTTTACATCCATATGGAGTATGCCTACTATTTTGGGGCAACCTCTTCCCAAATACACTGAATGAAATACATTCAGAGATTTGCGTCTGTTTCTCTTGAATATTTCAGACCCTGTTAGATAATTTTGGCCCACCAAACTCCCTTGCCTTAGTAATCCACAAAAATACTGATTGGCTGTGTAATTGCTCGGATGCACCATATCCTAAAATCCTGTAAGATCAGCAGGGATTGGAACCTGTGGTATTTTGGCTTCTTGGAGAGATGTCAGTTGGAAAGCGGCACAGAGGTTAGTTGAATCTTAGTTGACATGAGGATAAAAGTATCCTGAGCACATAGATCAAGCAAAAGGAATGGTACATTGTTTGGCTCTAGAGTTATGGCTTGTTGCTCTGGTAGAAGTCAAAGGTTGCAGAAGGAATGCTGAGAATGATCTTTTCAGCAGCAGCATTGGAGTTCCACACATTTGACACTGCTGAGGTCCCTCAAACCTTCTCCCAAGCCTTGCTGCAGATGTCCACATCCCAACCAGCATTTGCCATGAGGTCAAGGGTGCTGCCCAGTATTCTGCTGGTGTGGGAACTGCGTCTTCTGGTGGCAACCTCACCTAGGTCTGGCCCTTATATTCTGCCAACCCCATGGTACTTCATTTCTCTAAAGTACGTTTCCCATTTCCACCCTCTCTTCCTGGGCAAACACACTTGTTTTCTGTATGGGAGATGATTACTATGGGTTATCATCATTTCCTCTGCAGAGAAACCTGCTGCCTATGCTGCTTCGTTTCACTGATTCTTGGTTTACTGTATTTCCTTGGGATGAAGCCTGCCTATCAGCACTGCCCAGCCTCCTGCCATCCCACTAAAGCAGATATGTATCTCTGTCAGCTAAGTAGCATGAGAGAGGAGGATTAAGGGAGTGGGGAAGTAAAGATAAGCACTTTGACAAGTGTTAACATAGAAAGGAGAAACCATAACAAACTCTACTGGGCCCAGGCTAATTTCTGCCTCTGGGCAGAGGCTGGAAGGTTCTCAATGACGTCAGGAGAGTTAGTAACAGCATCAAGTGCTTGTCATCTTTTTGTTCCTCTCCTACACAAGCGCATGCCTACTGACACTGAACCTACATGCAAGCTTTGCTGTTCCAAATCTGGAAGGTGTTGGCAGAGGAAGGGGAGGATGTACTGAGTGATGATCTTCATGCTGCATCCCTAACTTCTGGGGCTCAGTGATGGAAACAAAAATGAGCTACCACCCACAAAAGCCTTGTGACATAGGCTATGGAGTCATAGTCCAGGCCTGTCTTTGAGGTTGGAGGGGTATGAAACACTTCACAGGCTCTCTATTCCCTGGAGATGAAGTCTGGCTGTAAGGGATTGGAAGTCAGTCCAGTGGAAAAAGGGATGGTTGGTTGGTAGGGAAATCGTTGGTATGGTTCTTCCAGGGTTGCTCAGAAACCCATTTTGGTGCATTCTACATACATAGTCCCATCAAATTCAGTGGTTGTTGTTTTGACGAACAAAGTTTTGCAGGCTGACCATGTAGGAAGTCTCTGGTATTTTCAAGTCTCGGAGCTGTAATTTGGGACTTTGGGAAGTGTAGAAAAGACCTGCTGCTTCTGATCATATGAGAATAGAATAAGGGTGGGAGAAGGAAGGGATGGAGTATGAGAGAGCAAGATTCAGTGGAGAACAACACAAAGAAAGCAAGACTGTGTGCTCCTAAAGTATCAACAATACGCATAGAAAAGGGAATTACCCTGGAGAGCAGAGTGTGTGGAGCTGGGAGAAATATTATGGAAGAAAGATATTAAGGCAAAGCAACCGATATTTGAAATGTTATTGGAAGAGAAGTTTTAATCTGATAGAGCACAGATGGAGTTAATGGCTTTTCACTGAGTTGCACAGCCCTTCGTATCACTGGTGGGAGCAGAGCACAAGTTCTGCTGCTGGAAGTCAGTGCCACATCCCTCACGCAGAGCAAGCTGTTAGAGGAGAAATCAGGAAAGCAATTGAGAAATCAACTCTGGCAAAGTCCTCAGAGAGGAGGGAGAGTTTTAGAAACAAAACAAATGTAACTCCCAGACCTGCTTTCTTTCAGTTACTCCAGAGTTGTGTTTGGATGGCTAGAATCAGGGATGGGTATCTAAGCAAAGAAAACCAGGTAACCTTGAGGCAGCTTTCGTGTCCTTTAGAATATGAATGACCTGCATTTGTACAAAAGCACATGTGGGAGGCACTGGCTGGAGTTCCAGGAAGGGAAAAACTAATCCCACTCCAAAGTTTGCTTGGCAAGGTTGGTTGTGAACCACTGCTCACCTCAGTGAACAAGCTTACATGATTTAGTAGTCCCCCTGGAGAGGAGGAGGCTTCATGTTGAAGGCTACTGAGGAGCAATGTAAGGGAAAAAGGAATGAGGGAATGGATCCAGGGAAAGGGAAGAAGGGAAAATGATGCTCACATGAGAGAGCTGGAAGATCCTTATTCAGTTAAACATCAATGTCTGGGGGACAAACAAAACTCCCTGGGCCACCTAGAATATTATCAGCTCTGTCGCTCTTCCTTTTTTGCTGATCTGCTTTATTCTATCTTGTTTTCCACTTCCATCTTGTTTTCTTATTCTGTTCCTTTTATGTGATCAGAGACTGCAGGTCTCTTGTGTTTCTCAGAACCCCAGTTAAGATCTTGTTGGCATCTGGAAGGCAGAAAGTGGCAGGGATCAGAAGGCAATGAACAGCAAGTTGAATCATTCCTTTTATTTAAGCCTTTCTGGGAAATGCAGATCATTTGGGTCTGTATTTCTGGGCTTATCCCCCACATTTGCTTTCACCCAGGGAAACAGAGCTTGGGTGAAAGCCCTACAGAGAAAATGATCACATTTTTCGCTTCCCTTTTTTGGAGCCAGAGGGCTGGATGGAATCAGGAGACTGTGAACTTCCTGGTGAACAGGGAAGCTGCAGCATGAGGTCCAAAATTTCAAAGAACAAAAACTGTGCAGGGAAAAAGCTGTCTTAGGAAAGCCCCAGCAACAAGGTCTTCAACTGGTATTTGCAACCAGCCACATAACAGAAATTCATCTAAAACCTGCCTTCTTTATTTCTTAATTCTTGTTTCATCTATTGATGCCATCAGTAATATTGTTTGTAACCAATTAGCAAGAGAAATGGTTCACAGCAGCAGGTTGAATTCTTCATTACATCTGTTTCAGTACGAAACCACTCCAAGAATTCTTCTGAGACTGCATTTCTCCCAGTGTATTATGGAAATACATCACACTTCTTAATCGGGAGGGACATCTCTCTTTAGGTTGCAGACTTCAGAACTTCTTTTGCTCAAAGTGCTTTATTATTACCTGAATGAAACCAGAGATAAAACTGCAGCTGATATCATGGTTTCAAGAATTGGCAGATAATTCATTTCTAAGACTTAGGACTGAGTAATGCATTTCCTCTGTGTTTTAATCTTTTATCCAGTTTCTTATAAACTGAACCTCATCCCTTCCTCAGCACTCAAATCGAAACCATGGGTGTCTGGAGGACGATGGTGTTAGGACTAAAATACTGTGCTAGGGACCTCTTGGCTCTTATGCAGCCTTCTGCTGGGATCAGTTTTGTACAGGGTGTTCACAGTCACTATCTCTGGGTCTAGAATTAGTAAGGCAAGATCCATAGAGGTTCAATGAAGTGCCCATAAGGCTATTCAGAGCTGCAAGTCAGTGTCCTGTCCTCAGGATTTGAAATGCTGGAGAAGGACCACAGCTTCTCAGCATTGACTTGCTCAAATGAGTTTTAGGCTTGACATTTATGCCTCTGAACTGAAAGTCTAAAATGGGAACTGGGCATTGGGGAATATCCTGTGACTTAACCATCAGCATTCACAGTAGTCATCTAAGGTATCTGCTTCTCTTAGAGTCCATAAAAATACAGGCAGCTCCAGGGGATAACTTGAAGCCAAAGAAATACTATCTTTATTGAAATTAAGTTGCAGTATGAGCACTAATTCCAATGCATTTCTGGCTGGTCCTTGGTTTCTCATATGCATAAAACAAAATTCCTTTTGGTCTTACCTTTTCAAATCAGAATGTATGTTCTTTCAAGGCAGGAATGTCATCTTTCATTTTGCTCATGTGCAGCATCATCCTACATCTGCATCGTAGCTGAGCCACAAGGACAATACCTCAGTATAAATTATTCTTATCACTTTACAGTAATATGAAGGAAAAGATGGAATGTAAGCTTAGATGTGGGACATAGATTGTCCTGCCCAAACAAACCACCTAGATTTAATGACACAGAGCATGGAAAACTTACATATACATCACCCCATCAGTAAGAGCTTCACTTTATGCCTCTGCTATTTGTTTCTGTCACAGTAAGGAGATTGAATTAAGTGATGGAGGAAGGCGGATCTGCTTTGCAGTGCAAAGAATGTGTGAAGCCAAAAGCCACGTTATAATAATGACTCTCATCCCTGAATCTTTTCAGCAAAAAACCATTTACAAGTGTCTTTTTAGGAGCAGTAAAGGTTTTTCTCTTTTTCCATTTTTTCCCCCTTTTCCTTTACTACAGTGAAATCTTTAACAAATAATCATTTTACACTGTACAGTTCCTCAATAAAAGCAATAACACCAGGTTATGTCATAAATTAAATACGATGTGAAGTTGAAAGTAATCGTGCTTTCAGGCATCAGCTTCTTGTCACATTACGGGCTCTAGCAAACAGGTTTAATATTCGTGGAATGAACGGAATTATTGACAAGCAGAGGAGGAACTAGACAGCAAGTGAGCATCATATTAATTTTTCAGAGGCGGATATTGCTTTTCCTGCTGACATTGCAACAAACGTCCAGGGCTGTCTTTTGAGGTAGAGGGATTTGGGTAGTGGTGGCTTGTTTTATCTTGATCTTTTCTTTCTGCCATTCTGTCAAGTTCATGCATTTTGGAAAGGAGAAGGAAAGAGGGAGAAAAATAGTGGTGGCTTAGAGAGTAAAGGTAGCTTTGCCTTTGAGTTTATTCTCCTTGACAACTCAATTCAAGGTTAAAACAGATTAACTCTAGTTCTGTCTTTCGCTATACAAATGGATATCTTTCATTCTTTCAAGAATGGTCCATAATTCCCATCACACGTCTAGAATACACAAGGATTTAGGTACTTCCCACTGCCTCTTGGCTTGGAGAGTTCGATGGTTGAAATATTGAAGATCCTTTAGGATTGAGTTTCTCAGTATGGACAATTAAATTAAAGACATAGTTACAAAGTCAGATGGGTTATCTGAGCTTTCTGATACTCAGAACTTCACAAAGAAAAAGAAATAGAAAAGCTAAACTTTCCCAAGGTCCAAGTGGTCCAGTTTCCCAGAGGTGAGTATAGAAAGTGATGACAATTCACCTTTTTACCCAAACATTTCCAAAGTGCTACCAACACAGCTGAAGGAAAAACCATAAAGTGTGAACGGCTGCTCTGAGGCATGTGTTTTGTCTGAGGCAGAGGTAAAAATAGCCACTGACATTTTCCTTGTCTCATATTTGAGCCCTAACCACTGTAAGTCTCATGCAATTTGTCACCCAAGAAGGAAGATAAAAAAAAGGTGTTAAATAAAATGACTCCCGTGTCTTTCTGTTGATGGGTTGTGGAGAGGCAGAGAAGGTTTCTGTGTTCTGGTGGTCAGTCACTACTCAGATCAGAGGTGTCTGAGAGAAGTTGTCATTGGAGATTCTCACAAAAAGCATCTGTCCTGAGATTTCTGCACCTCTGGAAGAAATGCTGCCCAAAGCAGCTCACTGGACTGCCTTTTGCATGGTGGGTGGAATGTGCAAGAGCTTGTCTTCAGCATTTCTGAGGCAATGTATAAGATCTCTAATCTTGTGTGCAATTAAATGCATGAATCCTTGCAAGAGGCAGTTTGGGAATACTCTTCCTCATCTACATCAGGGTGGTCAACTCTGCTTTTGAGCATTTTTCACGAGCCCAGGAACATGGGGAGGAGGTGAGGGCAAAATACAACTCTGGGCTGAAAGCGATGCTCTGTTCAGCCCTTTCTCTCTCCTCTCTTCTCCCTATCCAAAGGTTTGAGGGTGTTCATTTGTCTGGCAAGGCAAGCAGTGCAGCAAAGGGCTGGGTATGTTTTTGAGCTGGGCAGCATTGTCTTTTGCTTGGCCTGAAAATAGTTATATTATAAGGGAGATTCTTTTGCAGGCCCCATCAAACATCACTCATGTTAGGTCAGTTTGTCACAGTGAGCTCTCTTAGGCTGATCTTGGAGCATGTGATCAAACTTTTGGTAATAACTTTGGGGATCTCTGCAAAAATTCGTCACCACTAAAGATGGCCACAGATATAGATTCCTGTCATCTGAGAAATGTGCCAGCTCCCTCCTCCCAAAATACCTCAGCATGTTCTTATTTCTCCAAATAAATGTCAGAGTATGAGACTGCCAAAGAAGAGTGGGGAGAGAGAAGGGCTGCTCATCCTCGTCACACTCAAGCCCAGCCTTTCTCCCCCACTCCAACAGATGAAATCAAATCAGAACCGGTAAGAGCAACACCTTCTTTCCAGTGGAAGGTGAGGGAAGGTGTGGGCTCCAGTTCTCCCCTGTTTTATCAGAATGGATGGATGTTGTCAGCATTAGGATTTGCCGTCCTTACAAATGTCCTGGGATTTGTTTTAAGGATTTTTGTAGCCAACTGTATCCAAGCCCAGATCACTGGGTTGAAAGAGTCCAGTAAAAGAATAGAACTGAGTGGGATGGTCTCATGAGCAATAGACACAAGATCCTTTTCTGCTTAGGAACAAGTTCTTCTGTTTCACCCCCTGGAAAAGGAACCAAGAGTGGGAGATATTAAAGCACCAAAAAGGAATCAAGATGCATCTGTAGGTCGGGACAATAGTGTGAGAAAAAGTTACAAGAGAAATGTCAGCATAGGAGCACACTTTTGTAAATGAGCTGATATATAAAATGTGGAAAATGTCAGGATTTCAAGCATCAGCTGTGTGTCCTAATGGTATATTAATCGCCTAGTACCTTGGAAAAGGTTGTTAGAGGCAATTAACAGAATAAACACAGGAGAAGCGTGAAACTGTTTTTACTTGAGGCAGAACCTTCCGCAAAGGGCAAAAAGGGATCCAGGCAAGGACTCCAGCATCCAGGATGAGGACTTGTGCCCACATACAGGCCACTTCCTTTGAGACAGTGGGAAGGAAATTTCCTATTCTTGTAGCAAGAGAAAGCAGAAAGAAAGCTGATCAATATGTTGAACCTGGGGTCTATCACAGCAGTGCAAATGCTAGTAGCTTCAAAAGAGCTCGGTACTCAGAGTAGAGCTGAAAGAGTCAAAATAGTAGCAGCAGGAAGCATCTTTAAAATCCACTCTGAAGTATTAATAATGAGAATTGTAAAAAAGGCCTTTGAATTGCTTTGGATGGGCATTTTATTCCAAGGAGTGCCTGCCTCCCTCCCTGCATGGGTGCCAGTGGGACAGTCAAAAGGTTGGGTTGTCGTGGGTGAAAAGTGGAGAAGTTGTTATCATTATTATTAGCATCACTATTAGTATTTATTAGTAGTATTATGCCAAGCTCTTTCAAAGCTGGTGATTCCACCTGCCTTTAAATCTTCTCTCATTTTCATCAATGCACCATCTAAGCATTTTACTGTCTTCCATGGGAGTTGAGGAAATCCTGCCATCCCCATCACCTGTAGCTCACAGAGAGAGAAAAATGCAAAGAAACCTGCGTATGGCTGTCAGGCTCTGAAGTGCATCTGAGAATTTCACCAGGTACTGAATTGCACATCAAAAATTGAGACCATTTAATTCCCCCAGAAGTCAGTGGAAGATTGAGAGCATGCAAATGGGTTCCTGATATCACTGGGCTGAGATGCTTTTTCTCTGCCTGCTGCAAGGAAAGGAGCTACAGCATTTCTCTTATAGGGATTAGAATAAGAAACGCATTTGTTAAAGCAAAACAAAACAAAACACGATCCTTTGTGTTCAATCTTACACGAGCGATACTCCTGGGTTTCTTCCAGATGTAGATGTATTATTGTTACAATTAAGTAATATTTATTTTTATCCTCCTACTTTGCCTTTTTCTATTTAACCAAGTTGCTATATTTGAGTTGAAAGCACACACACACAAAATGCAAATCCCAAATTTCAAAGGCACCTTCCATTTGGAATTGGATCTATTTTTGTCCCTGTGACTATCTTGCACAGCTCTAATTGTCCTGCCCCGCTCTGAAACCCACAGTACACTCCTCCCGCCAGCCTATTTTTGGTTTATTGCTCATTGTGATCAGCCTTTTGTGTTCCTTTTGATAGGGGCCAAATTTTGACACGAGGTGCTGAATCATGCACAATGTGGCTGTTCTTTGCATCTCAAAGAAATCTTCCCCCTCCTGTTCCCCTGTACCTGGGCCAACATCTGGCACAGTCTCCCCTGTTTCCTAGACAGACAAGGGAAAAAGCACCTGAAACACATCAAAGCACTGAGGAGCTCAAAACTATTCAATTAATTATTATTGCAAAGTGTCAGAGGGAGTTGCCAGCTTGTGGGGTGGTTTCTGTGTGTGTTGTCAGAAACCTGAGCACTGGAAAGGCGTGAAATGAAAGGAAAGGGAAAGAGGAAGGAAAGGAAAAGAGAAAGGAAAGAGTGAAAGGAAATGAAAAGAAAGGAAGAGAGAAGGAAAGGAAAGAAGGAAACACAAAACATGAAGAATAAAAGAAAGATCTTATTTTGAAACTGAGGTCTATGCTTAAATATTTAATTTCTGTACACCAAAAATACCATCATATTCATGTGGGGATTCAATGAATTAACAAAATTAGTGGGAATTGATGACTTTTCTAAAGGCAAGACATATATTATAGGCACTTTTAGGGGCTGATGGAGAGGGAAAAGGACACTTGGTACAATGGAGTGTAAAATCCAAATAGTCCCAACTCTGCTGTAGGACTTAGTGTTTTCTGGGGAGCTTTCCTCATACTGTAGTATGTGCTGCAGCACTACCAGCTGTGCTCTTACATAGCATGACCACAACCAGGTTTCCTCACAATGAGGGTCCCTTGTCCAAGCAACTACTAAGGCCAGTCAGAAAAGCTTCACACTTTTAAAGGGATCTTTTAAGTCTCCTGCAGACAAGATGATTTTAGGGATTGCTATTTTTTTGTCTCTTTCAGTTCATATGATCAACACTTCACATATGTAAGCACCATTTGATATGTCGATGTACTTTAACCAAGTAATGCAGAAAAAAGGCACAATATCAGGGTACAATCTGCATCAGTCTCCACAACAGAATCCTATGGGTGAGGTGTCCTCCTTTTTTCTGAACAGCTTCTGAACAGTTCTCCTTATCCTGAACTTGGGGATGTTGAATGCAAAGCGTCTGATATTGTTGCTGCTGCTTTGTGAGCCAGCTCCTCACACACAAATATCCCTGACCTTCATGCATAGGTGCATTGAGATGCGGGCTACCCAGGTAGGGGGCTCCATCACTGCTCTTTACTCCACAAGCCAGGCTGCCCAGTGAATTGATGCAGAACAAGCTCCAGTGGGTTTTTGTTTGCTGTTTGTGCTGCCCAACTGCTTCACAAACTGTTGGGTTATTTTAGTTCTGTTGGATAAACATTTGGTTTTTTTGATGCTGTCACCTGGAGATGGAAATTAAAAGCCTTGAAAATCAGGTGACAACAATGCAGCATGTCCAGGAATGTGTATGCCTGTGAGCACAGAGCAAAGCAGGCTGCCCTAAGCAAGTTGTTAAGCACTCTAGAAGTGGACTGCTTGAGAATGGAGAGTGTGTCGCTGAGAGCAGTGGAGAAATGTTCTTCTACCTTTTATAACTGGGGAACACATTCCCTCCAAGGTGGGAATTGAATTCTTCAGTGGCCAGGGCTCACAGAACACTCAGTCTGTCTTCCATCATAAGTGCTCAAGGCCAGGCTGAATGGGGATTGGAGCAACCTGGCCTAGTGGAAGGTGTCCCTGCCCATGGCAGGGGATTGGAAATCGTTGAGCTTTAAGGTCCCTTCGAACACAAACCAGTCTGGGATTCTGTGATCTTCAAAGATTATTTGGCTAAAAAGAAGTGGTCTGACTGCAGTTCTTAGCTTTGTCATGCAGGTCTGTGGAAAGCAGAGTTGTTATTGTGGATGTAAGAACTGAGAATTCCAGGGAGAATCCTTAAAGCCATGCTAAGGAGCAAAATTATGAAGATGCCCTCAGATACAGTCACAGCAACCTCTTGTCTGGTACTTGACATCATCAGAGATCCCAGCACTTGGCACTACTAGAGATCTATCAGTAGCTTCCTCCTTGTAAGTGCTGTCTAATGATGATTTTCTAGCTACTACCTGTGAAGGTAATTCCTGTCATCTTTCCCGATCTCTGTGTTTCCTTTCATGCAGATGGAAAAGGGATGAGCAGCCTGTGCCGAAGCTGCAAGTGTAGACCTTGGGCTGTACACATTTCAAGTCAGTGCCTCTGGCAGAGCTGCTGTGGGTTTCCATCAGTGTGCATGAGGAGAAGCAGGGACTGCCACAGGAGACGACAGGGGGTCAATTCCCGTATTTCCATCTGGCTTTGAAGCTGTGCTTGTGGATGATCTGAATATAGTAAACCATGATTTACACTGGAGGACGAGAGGGGAGAATTGAACACAACAAGCTGAATGCTCGAATGGAAAAGGCCGCTGGAGAAGGAGACAGAGTGCAAGGAGGAAAAGGCCTCTGTGATTCTGTCTTTGCAGATCCCTCAGGCAACATAACCGTAAACAGTCTCTTCAAAAAATGTGAATATTATGCTCCTTTCTGACAGCTTTTTCCCCCAATTTCCTTCTGCCTTTGCAAGTAGCTGAAGAAGATAAATATTTAATGACTTATTTCAATATTTTAATGTAGGTTTCTTGGTTAAAACACCACAAATCTTTGAACAAAAGGGCAACAATTGAATTATATAGTAATGAACATTGCAGCAAGTGGGAAGTTGATTGGAAAGGGGTGGGGATGTGAGAATAAAAGAGACGAGGCTGCAGAACATGGGACCATATCTTTATCAGATGGAAATCATCATCGTCTTGTTTCAAGTGTTCCTTTGCAGACATTACTGGGCAAGAAAGACCCAGACAATTTGCTGGTTTACCCTTCACCAGTCCTTCCTATGAAAGCAGAGCAGTTTCCCTCTGCCATGACCTGGCTGGGATGTTTTCCTTTGATCAGGATCCCTACGGATCCTGCAATGAGGCTGTAGCAGTTTAGAGGGATTCCTTAGCAAAAGGGGCTCAGTGGGGGCAAACACAGTTCATGACTCAGCTTTCAGCTCCTCAGGGATAGTTTAGGCACTCTATGGTCACAGAAGGAAGAGCCATAAGTGACCTGTGGTCCTTCTACTGGTGCAGCCTATGGTGGTCATTCTCTACTCTCAATATATGATGATGTGGTTGTAGACCTGTGCAGCTCCACCACCTCTTTTTCATCTCACATTCCACACCAGGACACTGCTCCTGCTGCTTTTTTCTTTGTATTAAGGTGGATTATTTTTGTTCAGCCAGATATTAAGTCCTTTGTGTGGTATTTTCACAAAGGTCACATTTTCATTCATCCTGGTCTACATGTGAGGCTGTACTCTTGTCCAGGAGAAGGTACAATGCAGTAGCTCAGGGGCACCCATAGGAATAAAAGCTAAAAAATCAGATCCTTGCACCACTGTGGACCTCATGCCATCCTGTATGTTCTCGTAGACTCATAGAATAGTTAGGGTTGGAAAGGACCTTAAGATCTCACATGGTGATTGCAACAAATAAGGCGTATCTCTGATGCTGGGCCAAGGGAACCTCATTAAATAGCAGTCATCATGCAGTCAGGAGGTGATGCACAAAGTGTCAACCATGTTCTTCTGAGACAGAGGTGGCTGCAGACCAGGAAACGTGGCAGTGAGTAGTCCCTGTGCAGAGACAACCTGGGAGTGAATTCATGGACTGGTAGCTTCAGTGAATGTTTTATACTGTGCTCTCCCTCCCTTTTCTGTGTGATCTCGGCAGCAGTCTCTAGCCAACATAATTCTTTGTGAGTTACTTTCGTTAGCAAAACCTTTCACCTTATGAAGATGTTCTACTTAATTAGTAAAAGTTCAATTTTTTTGTCACTGACAGAGCCCCATACATCACCATGTCTGGAGAGTCATTAGCTGTAAAATTAATCAGGGTGGATAACGGCTGAATAGAGTCAGAGCCCTTTGTGTTCCTGCCCACATCTGTGTCTCCAACATGAGAACTTTTACAAGAAGGGGAATCCAAAAAGCATCTCCAAATATCCAGGAGACTAATTTCTGGAGTCAGGGTATTCCTGAGTCAAAAGCAGAGGGGGCAACGATGCAAAAGAGGGGACAAGAAGCCAGACGACTATCAATTTTGTCCTACTTTGGTCAGATCCAAGAATAACTCCAGCTTGAGGTTCTCTGAAAGGAAGATGAGATTTTCCTTTCACTCATTTCTGGAAACACATCAAAGGCACTCACTTGCTCACTTCTTCATGGGCAAGTATGGTGTATAGTTGGGTTGTGAAAGATGGATCATATCCAACAGAAGAGTTTGCCACATACTGTAGCTTGAGGTCTGTGTGGCACAAGAGGATGTCCTAAGGAAATTCAGGCCTACAGGAGAAAATCAAACAAGTTCATAACCCAGCCTGTTTAGTGGTGTGTCAAAGGAGCCATGACATGGTGCTCTGCTTCCCAAATCTATCTCAATGTTTCTGACAGCCGCAATTTTCCCTGCCAATGGCAGGGTGTTGGAACTAGATAGTCTTTAAAATACCTTCCAACCCAAACCAGTCTGTGATTCTGTAATAGTCTTTGTTTTCTAGTAGTAATAGCAGTAATAGCAGTAAAGGAGATCTTACAGTTTGATTGGTAGCAAAGATAAATGATTCTGGATGATGCAAGTGACTGCAATCAAGCTGGGATCACTTACAGTTTTGTATAACTGATAACAGGACCCCTTTAAAATCAAGCTTCTCATGTTACACTTCATTTTGGTACAGAATAAGACTAGATAATGGGGAGAAGGAAATATTTTGCCTGTGCAAAAGTATGTCTTCCCATTCTGTAATTTTCCCCCTTGGAAAACATCTGACAAGCAGCATCCTGGGAATGACTTCCCCAGGCTGCTGCACTACCTCCGGGACTTGGTAATTCTCTCTTAGCAAGAGAGATAATGGTCATAACACTGTAGCATTCTGGAGTCTTCTTTGACTAACCAAGTGGCTCAAGGCCGCTAGCTCTCTTTGCACTCCTGTTGAGAGTAGTTAAGTGAGTTTTATTAACAAATGGGAGGTGATTTTCTGCCACATCCCGTCTGGGTATGAGTCCCACCCAGCCAGAATCACAAAGGCTTTGTTCCTCAGAATGGAGCATGCATATCCTGGCAAACGGTTTTGTCCTAGGTGTCCAACTTATTCATAAAGCCTGTTTTCAGTGTGCTTGTGAAGGGATGAAGTAGGAAAAATTGGAGCCTCCTGCCTCAAAACTCAAGATGATGCCTTGCAATAGGAGACCCCTTGAGTGTAGTGTCTCTCTGCAAAGCTGCAGAGTTTTCCTTGTTGTTTTCTTGTACAAAGCAATGGGGGTAAACCAAATTATTAGGATTCACCCAAACCCACATGGATTATGCATTATTTCCCCTTTGCCTTTATCATTCCTTTTGAAAATTAAAGGAAAAGGGAATTTCTCTTAGGCTCAGTTGAAAAGTTTCATTTTCTGTTAAGCATAAGAATTCTTTTCATCTTTGGGGATCCTTGGGCTCAAAACAGATACAATTTGAGTAACAGAAAACACCATTTCCTTTTCAAGACACTTCTTATTTCTAAAATGCCAAAATGGGATATTGTCTCTCTCATTTTCTCTTATTTCCAGATTAGCTCTTTGAGGGAGCCCGAACAAATTTGTGAAAAGCTTCCTGTGCCTTGGAATTACTTTTTCAGCAAACAAGAAACTGACCTCTAACATTATACCCTGCTATAGTTGGCAAGGTTTCTTTCAGGCTTTGCCTAAGCTTTTATTAGCAAGGACTGAAGAGCTCAGCTTCTGAACAATATAGACTTTCAGGCCACACTATGGTTTGGCAATGTATGCTGTATACAGAACCCTAATGGGTGGGCTGTTGGCATATTATAGCACAGATTGATATACGTATTAACAATATCACATATACAGGAAGAGAGATGCCCCAATCCCCCACCAAGATCCCATCTTTAAAGCACTTAACCATTTGGACCATTAGCACTTTAAATATGGTACAGATTATCACCTCTGATTTAGACAGAAGAATGAAATGGTATTGATTCAGGATTATAGCCAGGTAAATAGGCCATCAGGCTGTTTGCTTTGTGCTTGATGTTTAGTAAATGAACTAATTTACAGACAGGATTAGTGTGAGCTGTAGATCAGGGGTCAGGAATAGAAAGCAGCACCCTGAACCAGAGGCTGGATTAAAAAAAATATAGGTACCCTAAGTGAAAGACAAGATGTAAATCAGTCTCAACTGTAGTGCGGTGAGAAAAAGGACTTCTCTCAAGAGCTTTTCTGTCTGAGCTTCTGTTGCTTTGCACTGAATTCTCGTGAGCATAAACACACACCCTCATGCTGCCAGTTTGAGATGGGATAGATGGAGAGAAGGCGCAGGTACAGAGCTATGATGTGTTTCCCCTCTGTGCCCATAAATTAACCCCAAACATCCCCAGTGTGCATGTTTCACTCATCTACAACACCAACTCCAACAGCTTTCTCCCTGGGGTGCCCTCTTGCCATTTGGCATTTGGGGTAGTCATGATGTTTCTCTCCCGACAACCAAAATCTAGCAATTTGTTTGATGTCTACTTGGGGAGCTGAGGAGAATGTTTTGAATGTCTGCATCTCAGTGTAAAAAAAAAGGGAGCTTGATACATAATTATACACAAAACACAGTTAAATGATTTATGGATTCTCTGCCTTTCTCCCACCCTCTTACAGTCAGTACCACCCTCAGGAAAGGGAAACCTATAAGTAGACCTTGACAAGGTAGGAGACAGTGGTCTCTCGGGGCTTAACAATCAGTCTGAGCCTCAGCAGACACATTTCCACCTCATTTGTGTGACTTTATGTAAAACCTTCCTCTGCTGATCTTGGCTTTTCTTTTCCCATCTCACCTGTTTCCTGCTGAGTAAACATTATAGGACAAGGACCATCTCTTCAGTCACAGGTCCGCAGTGCTAGCACAAAGCAGCCTTGATCTCAAAAGAGGTAGAAAGATGCTAATATACTGCCAGTAAGGAAAGAAAAGGCTCAGCATCCCCCTCTTCTTGTGTGAAGCTGAGAAAGGAGTAATTTGATGCCCTTAAGAGGCTTGAAAAACAAATCACTTCTGTGTTTGCTAAGAGCTGAGCTTCACACACTACAAAATAGGCAGGTGAATGTGAGAACCTGCTGAGCTAATGAGGATCCAAGGTAGGAAGCAAAAAAGGTGCTAGTGAAACCTTCCCAGGAAAGCTAGACTAAGTCAACCGGTTATTAAACTCTATTAAGCAAAGAAATGTCAGCAAAGGGTGATTTCTTGAGGAAAAGTTCCCCTTTCCTCCATCTCACAGCCCAGCATCATGCAGATGTCATAGAGGGGAATCAGGCTTTTCCAAGTGTTTTCCAGCTTCATTGCAACATCTGCCCCAGGCAGAGAGTACGCAGACAATTTGATCCAATTTGTTATCAAAATGAATCAGACTCTTTAGTCTTCCAAGTTTCAGGGTGAAAAATCTTTAAGTGCAATACCAGAGCAAGGATGGCTCCAAGGCACCCAGGTTAGGATGAATGTGCTTTAAAAGCATCTGTTAAATCCGTATCTTTTTTTCAGCCATAAAAATTACTTCACACACTGTCTGCAATCCACATTTATAGGGCTTCAGTACTTGGGTGGATGGAAAGAAGGAAGCCTGGAGCATGTAGAAGTGAAGCTAGCGCACATTTTGCAGTAATCAGTTAATTTGATGGTCTTTTCAGACTCTTCCCTACAGGGTGATGCCTATGCAACATTGGCCATCTGGTTTTCAAAGCATCACCCATCCCCTGCTTCCTCACAAAGCATAGGCAAGGACTCCAATCAGTTATTCCATGATTCTATGGCTCCTGAGAGGATTTGCTTCTGGTGCACTGGCCACAGAAGGATTACCAAATGCACACTTGAATGATGGGCTGCCTCCCTTTAGCTTTCTGTCTGGCTCTGCTTGCTTTGTGGTGGCTGAGGACTCCCAGGAACCAGGGGAAACCCAGCAGCTCTGCACTTCAGCTGGGCACAAGCAGGCCTAGAGGGGATCTGGGATATTCTGGTGAGGTGGAGCTGTAACCCTTCAGGGATGAATGTGGCACATTCAGCCTTCTGGGAGATGGGAGGAAGTGAAACAACCAGACTGGCTAGGAGGTCTGACACAGCTCATTGCAGGCTAGATGGCTTTTGGAGGTCCCTTCTAACCCAAACTATTCCATGATTCTATGACCCCCAGCTCTCTCAGAAGGCCTGTTCTTCAGCAAGCAAGCATTTTACTGCCTGTCACCCACCGAGGCTCAATGAAGAGCCATTCTTTCCTCTTCCAAATATTTTAGTGTCATCTGTTCCTGGTTCCCAATCCTACAAAAAAAACACCCCAAAATGCTTAAGGACTCTTTTCATCTTTCTTTACTGTTATCACTATTTTTCCTATTCCCCCTTGTCATGCAAAACCAAACCTAAACAAATAAACCCCATCTTAATTATACCCAAGCATATGAACAGCACAAAGGAGCCATTAACATAATCAGCAAAAGTACTAATTCCAACATTCTTTCCTAGGGCCCTTTGTGGTGTGTGATGCTGGAACAGCCGCTGTGGAGCAAGTGCTGGGGAGTGGAGCTGCTCTCTCCAAGCTATCTCTCCTTCCATATCCCAGTGTCCTCTGCACCCCTTGGTCACCCCACCCTCCAGGGCATCCCAGGGTAGCCTCAGCTTCCAAGGCCTCATCCTTTTCCTGATTCTCCATGTGCTGCCTCTGCACCCTCGCCCACTGCAGATGCAGAATGCGCAGGGTGGAACAGGCATCTCCTGCCAGTTGGCGGGTGGAGGGAGCAGACTGGATGCGGATGGGGTTGAACTGTTGCCATTGGAGATGGCAACAGATGCTTCCTGGTGAAGGCTGCGCTGGCTAATTCAGGGCTTTGTGGTTTGAGACAGAATCCCAATTATTTCCAATTAGGGGATTGTAGTGACAGCTGCTCTGAACAGGGCCTGCTCTCGCAGCTGAGAAACCTCTACTTTCAGCTGCATTCAGATACCTGCATTGCTAGCATGAGGCATTCAGCCTTTTGGGGTTTATAACCTCTTTTTCTTCCACCTCTTACTATACAATTCTTCTTCTCTCGCACATACCGCTTCTCTTGAGGAATTTGGCAATGGAGTCATCCTTATCTCTCCCTTACCAAAATCCATTCCTTTTCTCCTTGCTGTATGCAGGATTTAATTGTCCTGTTGTGCTGTCCAGCTTCCCCTCTTCCCAATTCTCCCATTATTCCTGTCTGCTGTGTAATGTATGGGCCCTGTCAGGCAGTTTTGGCCTGACCCAGCCAGCCAAAATCAGAGGAAAAACTGATTCTATTTTGCCTGGGGAGAATTCATCACAGAAAGTGTCTCATTTAGGGAAATTAAGGATGAAGGAAAAGGGAGAGCTAGAAATTTATTCTGGTTTACTGTTAAAAGTATATCTATCTAGTGCTGGCTGAGAGGCTGATATTTTCCCTTCACTTTTCTCTTGTCTCTTGTCCAACCATATCACACAGTTCAGACTCACAATTCAGGAGAAAGGGGCATAGGGGCCTTTGCTGGCTTGAAAATGCTGTCTGTGGTTGGGGAGTGAACAGGACAAGTCGTTGAACAACAAGACACATTTTGATCTGTTCTGTCTCATAGCTACTCCTCAGAGGCAAATCTAATCCTCAAAATACAAACTAAGACAAATCCTTTGGAAGGAGAAAGGGGAGTTTGTGGGTGCTGGCTTTATTTATGATTCAGCTAAACCCTTGTTTGTTTGGATACTGAGTCTGTTGAATCAAAGCGGGGCTGAGCAAACCCTGAAGTGCGTAGTGCTGAGACTTGGAGAGTCTCTCCCAGAGGTTCAGAGCCTCCCTAAGCAAAGAAACAGAGATCTTTCCTGATCTCTCTCTTCTATCCCCTTGCCCAAGATGCAATAGAAAGTTCATGATTTCCTTGAGGGGTACTTCCAGAAGGTGCTCTCTCTTACAGGTGGAGGTACCATTTAGCCAGACCAAATCCACCATAGGTTTGCAGTGTGAGCAGCAAGCAGCTTTAGGGCAATTTGCAATCAGAATTGCTTTCTCAGCAAACCCACAACTGGATGGAGCCCAGGACCTCTCTCAAGGAACTGTTGTTCTCTAAGTGTGATTGCACTCAGGGGGGCAGCATGGGGATGCTGGGGATGCTACCTATGCTGAGAAGAGGATACCAAAGGGAAGCCATGTCCTACATTAATATAGATGATGGAAGCAGCCATTCTGAGTTGGACATTAGCCTCTGCTGTACCAAGGAGAGACAACTTCAAAACCAGTGATGGTGTCAAAACCACTGACATCAACAAGAATTATGACAGCAGGTTTTGGCCTATAGTGTTTTCCTTGGTCCCCACACAGCCATCGTCTTCATCATGATTTCCATTTCACATAGGATACAAGAGGGAAGTTTTTTAGTCTGGGAGATTTTTCACTGTGTTACAAAGCATGGAAACGCGGCATTTGGATGACAGTGTTGTCTATTAATCCATGTGGAGCACTTAGATGCTACAGAAGATAAGTGCCTTGTAAATACAGATAAATAGATTAGATTAGACCTTGACAGTGGTTCATACAAAAGGCATTTCTATGTGCAAAAATAATAACATTGCAGAAAAATAGGTATTATTTGAAACCTTGGGCTACAGCTCCCATAATTGATATTGTTGGGTGAAGCTAATGGAGAAGAGCTGCTGTGACTGCCCTTTTGTCACTGACTAATTCTTCCAGCAACCAAAGCCACATTATCCAACTCCCATTTAGGCCTCAATGTGAGTGGCCACATTTTTCTAAGGAGCACAGCTCAGTGAGTACCAAATCCTTTCAAAACTCTTCTTGTGAGTGCTGTAATGGTAGGTACAAAAGGAGAGTGCTTTCCTCTCTTTTACATCCTGGCTGCATCGAAATCTGGATCACAGCATGGCTCAGCAAGCAGCCCAGAGAACCAGCTGAGGATGTGGACTTAGAGATGTCCTCAGTGGAGTGATCTTCCTCCACAGTGGGAGGAGAAGGCTGTGGGGCTCCTGTTCTTATCAGCCTAACCAGGGCAGATCACAACTTAAATTTAACTAAGTGGCACCTATTCCAGCCCTTTTAGGTACAAGATCCCAGCACATGTGAGGTTTCTCCAGTGATGTATGTTCGCATCTTTCTAAGCTCTGGTCAAGTGCAAATGGAGGCAGGCCCTGAATCTTCATTTATCCACACGAAAAAAAAGATAGAAAAGCAGAAAATAAACACCAGAGTGATCTAAGAAATCCTGAAATAAACAGCAGTTTTGTTCCTCAAGCAAGTTACAATTAAGTAACAGCATTACTCCCTCAGCACCACTTGTTCCTGTTGCATTAGGTACAAACCCCAAGCATTTAAAAGCCAGGAGATAAATAATTAAGAACACCATACATCTTTTATTGCTTTCACAAAACATACAAGGGGTGAAATCCTGACCCATCTGAGCACAGTGGCAAAGTTCTTCTTGACTTTGGATGAATTTGGATTCTAAGCAAGTTGTTTGGTCAAATACAATGAAACATGTCAAAAAACATCTAAACAACCTTAATTCTGACTTTTCTATGACCACTCCTAAAATTTAAACAGAAAACAAATCCTTTCCAAACAAAGTGAAACACCTCCAAAATGAATATTGATTTGAAGACAGTATTATGGACTTTTTTCTTTCGCATATAAAACTGGGGACATATTACAAATGCAGTATAAGCTGCTAGTAATGGGACTTGGAAATAGTTCAAGTAACTAATTATATTTACCACTTGGGAATATTCCTTCGAAGAAAATGTTTATACACCAAATTCAATGAAATAGGAAATTTCACCTGAAAGAGGAGAAACGAAAAAGAAAACAAGCCACATGTTAAACTGCTTTGCTGAAAGAAAAAGTGCACTTCCTTGTACTCACCTAAAAAATGCAGATTAAACATGTGGGCAGTATAGGGTTTCAGGAGTCCTTAATCATTCATTTCCTTGTTTTTAAGTATGAGGGTTTTGCAAATGATGTGATAAGTAAGTACATTGTTGTCACTTAGCAACCTTAACTCGTTTCTGAAGTGAGTTGTTTGTTTCTATAATAAATGAGACACTCAGATACCATGGTGATGAGCACGGGAGACCTTGTGTGGTTAGGCAGAGTTCTCTCTTGATAAATATGATATTGCTTAGAGGTATAAGGCCCTTACAACTGAGAGTTAGCTCTTTGCTCTTGTCCACAGCATAGAAACATGGTCACTGGCTGTGTTTTTGCTGCCTTATGAGGAGCACATGGAAGCTGTTCTGAGGATAAGACTCACTGCTTTCCTGGCAGAAAACCTGGAGTTTTGGCTGGAGGTCACCTTAATAATATCTAAGACCTACCTGTCCCAGTGTGTCCTTGATGGGTTTGTAGCCAGCTCCCAAATGCTTCATTGCTATCACCAGCCTTCAGTGTGAGCCTTTATCTTTGCATCCAGCTCCATACCCCAAAACCACTGTCTTTTCATCTCTAGGCAGTCCTGCTGGAGCTGCACTGTGCGTTCTCTTGTCCCCTAATTACTCCTTTATTCACTTCTTCTGATGTGACACAGCTATAAAGCCAGCTTAACCAGGTGGTAGAAGATTGTTGGCCTCTGGGAAGCCAGCTGTGATAAAGAACCTTCAGTATGGTTCCTGCAGATGGGAACTGATGCCAAACCTTGAGGGCCGTGTCTGGGGAAAAGAAGGGAAAAGACAAATAGTATTGCTGAGATAGAACTCCCTCCAATCTAAGCTTCTGGTCTGTGGGAGTAGATTAAAGTGCAAGGGTTAATAAAAAATGTAAAAATAGATTCTAGACATCTCTGATCCTTGCTGAAACTGCATTTACTGTACAGGACTTCAGTAAATCCCTGGACATATTTGATCCTGCTTGAGCTATAGCTGATTTTCCCAATGTCCCTCTCTCTTCCCTCCTTTTTTGTGTTTCTTGACTTTACACACAACATATTTGTATTGCTGTTGCTGCTGCTTGAGTTCAAATTAATCTTTTAAGGAAGGATGAGCCACATGAACTTTTTTTTGGTTTTAGAAATCACATCCATATTCATAATCCACTAATCATGTTTGATAAATCAGAATTCATTGTGAAACATACTAACCCTTTGCATTGCTTCAGTTTTTATCTTGTGGAAGAAGCAATCATCTATGCAATGCATTTGAAGGGGTTGGGCTGGGCTGTCTTGGGTGTCTCATTGAGTCAGCTTCCTTGTTTGTACAATTCAGCTTGTGCTGCTGAGACTAAGCTATCATCTAAAAACATAATTAAGTCTTCAGCACTTCAGTAGCAAGAGGAATCTTCACAGTGTGAACCAAACACCACCTTCTCAGGGATGCTGGCCTGAGTCTGCAACTTGTCTGCAAGAGCAGCTCTAAGCTGTGCAACCACACTGAAAACTCAAGATCTTATTCTAGCAAGTCAGCAACGGTAAGTAATTCACCTGCAGTCAAAGAATAAACAGGGAGATGACTGTTTATAGAGATCAGTACTGTCCATTATTAGGCAGTGATTTGTTTAACCTAGGTACAGTTTGTGGCCAGTCATAGAATCCTAGAATGGTTTGGGTTGGAAAGGACCTTAAAACTCATCCAGTTCCAATGCTCTGCCACACAGACACCTCCCAGTAGACCAGGTTGCTTCAAGTCCCATTCAGCCTAGCCTTGAGCACTGCCAGGGATGGGGCATAAGTTGGTCTTTCTGCCCCTTCCTCATTTGAGTGCACATGTTTGGGTGCTTTTTAACTATTTGCAATATGGGATATTTGGCAGCGCATAAAGGAATGCAAGTTTAGCTACGTCACATTTTTTTTTCCACATCAGGATTCCGTGAATCCTGACCTTCTTCTTCACTTGAGTCCAGATCCTGCAGTCTATTCTGCTTCTCTTGCTGCCTGTTCCAAAGTTGCCTCTTCTTCCCCACCACCATGTGGCGGTGTGACTGAGACTAGAGACAAGGAGCCTGCAATGGGGAATGGACAGTGACAAAGTGAAGAGCTCAGGACCACAGAGCACCTCATGGGGACGGTGCAAAGATGGCCAGCCCCAGTCCATACACTGGAGAGCTGCTCTGCTTTTCCCACAGCCCCAAGATTTGGACACCCATCATCTCCCAGAGAAATAGAGCTGTTATTTGCTGAAGCAGATTCTGAGCCTGCCACACTTAATAATTCAGTGGTGAACTTTAGAGCTGAGCGCAGGTTGAAAAATAACTTGCTTTAGTAAGTACAAAATCTCCATTTCTGCTGCCTTTGCTTCTCCCTCCTCCTGTCACCTGTGGCCCCGGCAGCCCCCTGCAATCCAAACACTCACCGTTATTATGCTGTGGAGCGAAAAGGAAAGATGGGAGGGGGGGAACTTCATTTCCTCTCTCTGGGATGTTTATTGTTTCTTCTGCTCTCAGCGGTCCCAAGGTCTCTGTCGTTTTACTTGGTGTTTTATAATGGGAATCAGTTCTTATAGGCACCAGTGAGTTCATCTGCAGAGACACACGGAGCCTGGAGATTTGAATTTATACCTTCCTGATGCCGCTGTAATTGGGACTCTCAGGAGAGGAAACCCTGAAAAGTGACACAAATAAACCTTGCCAGACCCCTTTCAAGACCTGGAGCAGCAGTAACCCCAGGAGGATTCCCTTGATCAAATTACCCTTAAACAAATGCTTAGGCAGTAAGTAAGGCTGTAACTGCTGAAGGTCAACAAGGTGTGTATAGAACATGTTTACCAGGTTTATTTCCCATCTCCTGCTCCCATTCAAAGGCCGTGAGTTGCAACAGTGGCAAAATGGAACTGGAAGAATGCTGCAAACCTAATTAAAACTCATGAATCCTATGGCTAGGAATACATTTATTTAGGTCTTTGGTACCTGTGTAGCTATTCAGGCATAATTAAACCAGCACTGTTTCCCTGAATATAAATAAATAATAGAAAGCACACGCATTATCTCTCCTGTGAACTGAAATTTGGCAATGTCTGTGACGTTTGTTTGGGGACTTGATGACAACATTGTAAAGCTGTCTGCATCTCAGTGGAAAAGAGGAGGTTAAGGAAGGCTGATAGACAGGCAGACAGATACGGATATACGGATAGATCCAGACATATACAAATTATTTAGTTTGCTGCATTTTTCCCACCCTTCTGCAGTCAGTACCTTTTTTTATGCTGGGGGAACTGCACTGCTACAGTCAAATCTCGACAGCCAAAACAACAACGAGCTTCAAATTCAGCCTGTGCCTCAGGTAATATTATTTGCTGTTTCCCTCGTGATTCGAACCTGGGTGGCTCTGGGTCAGCCCCTTAACTGCTTACTCCTGAGTCTTTTATTTCTTTTTCTTTATCAGATTGCAAGCTTTCTAGGGAAATAACCTGTTGTATAAATACATGTTATTTTCATGTAGGAGAAAAAATAATTAATACTGATGTAGGTGTCATTTAAACAGCCGGGAGGGAACGCATTTCAGGTGTTGTGCTGCTTTAACTGCTGGTTTAAAGGAGAAAAGGCCCCATAAGTGACTCACAAAGTGTGCTGGTGTGAAAATTCTGTACTGACTTTGTACAATACACAAAAATGTCCTTATCAAAATGGCAAGACAGAAATTACAGATGTAGTCAAAAAGTCATGGGATGAAATGCCCAGGCTGGAATATAAAGGAAGTTCAACCTTGAGGACCAGAAGAGCTCATTAGGGTTCATATTCTGAATTTCCTGCCAGAGGCTGCTGGGTTTGAAACAAACTTATTTGTTGGTTAGCACAGAGCTTTGTTTTGAGACCAGTGGTTCATGGGTGCTGTCTGGAGGCTTGATGGGACCCAGGAACTTCAGCAACATTTTCTTAGCATGGTGTCAAGGGATTCCTTCAACCCTTACTCATTGTTTGTCAGTCATAAATTAAATGTTGCATTACTGGATCTATCCCTGTTGACAACTCACCTCTTGGGGTTTTGCTGCAATACAGGCCATGTCCTGGCTCTGAATCTCCCTGGTCACATTCTGATCACATTCTTGCTAGTGAGCCTAGGTTTTCCATGCAGCCAGTGGAACAACTTGTGCCAAGAGGTTGTCAGTCCCAGGAGCAGAGCACAGCTAGCAAAGGTCCTGTTCGGGACTTGACTGCTGAATACGAACTCCTACAAACACAGGCTAAGAATATGAACTCCTTTGTTCATATTCTAGGAAACAGGAGGCCTAGAGATCTTTTTTTGAATGCTGGCCCTACATCGCAGAGGATGGGAGTGAAATCAAGCCCTCGTTCAGACCATGTGCATCAGCTCAAGGAGATGCCTGAAGACACATTTTGAGCAGAGCCCAAATGGCTGCAGCTATGCTACCATGTAATACACAGTTTGCCCAGTAGCTCATCAGGTCCTGCACTTCCCAACAGGCCTAAGTTTTCCCCATACCCCAGTTATTAAATGCACCAGGTCGTTCTGTGCTGGTGACAAAAACTGCAACCACAGAAGAGGCCTTCTGTGTGTTTCACTCGTCTCACAATCACCAGAAGATTATTTAATTGCACGAGAAAATGTTCTCTTTAATCTCTTAGAATTAGTCATCTCTTCCTCAGTCATCTCTCTATATTTTTGGTTAGAGAGACTGAAAATCTTAATATATCAGTGACATTTATAGCACATGTTAATATTATAAAACGTCAGCGCTCTATTTGCAGAAATGAATACTGATGTGATGGGAGTGTTTTATTATGTCAATGACTTTTATTATAAATATGATAAAACTGTGTCATCTTCCTTTTTTTTCCCCAAATAAAAAATAAACCCACCTAATCATTTATCTCAAGGTTACTGCTCAGATACCTACTTAATTTATTCAATTGTGCTGTTAGGAAAAAATACACCTTGCGATGGATTTTCACATTGTGTGGTCATTTGATGGATGTTATCATTTACCTGCATGTTTGCTTAGGATTAGAGCATGACAATGAATACTGACACAGTGGTTTCCTATAGACACAAAGCCAGGAGGTGAAACCTAGCTTAAGTGAATAATTAATCATTACCAGGGAGTGAAAGATGGTTTGATATTATGGATCTCCATTGCTCTCTTCAGCATGGCTATTGAAGCTGCCATGCCTCAATCCTACTAGCTCTGTCTGTAGATGATGCTCCCCTGGCCCTCAGGTTAATTGCCAGACCTGCAGAGTTGTAGAGGCTCTGGATGGTATCTTGAATGAACCCATTGTGCTGGAATACCATCCTACTAATTAATCCTTATTACTACAGCTAGTATTTGCTGTTGTGAATGAGCTATACTGATCACAGCAGGTAGCTGCACTTCCAATACCAATAAGAAGGTGGCAGCTTCACCAAAAAAAAATCATTGGTTCATTATAAGGATAATAATATTTTATGCAAAAACATTAGTAAATAATGAGTGTTTGTATAAATTTCTGCTCTCTCTCTGTTGAGATTTCCTTACTCATTTTTTAAAATTGCAGTCCCAGAAGAATCATCTTTACAAGAAATCTAACATTGACATATTTAAAAGACAGAATGAGAAACCTTGATTTGATTCATACAAAGTACCATGATTCCAAAGATTGTCATTTTTCAGAATACCAAGAAACATCATGAACATACCTCCAAAGCTGAAGGCAGGCACCACAATGAATCAGCACATTCTTGGTCCTTGAGTTAACACATAGCAGGATGAGGGATCTATTCCCGTGGGGAGAAAGCAGAGGGAGGACAGAGATTGAAGCGTCAAGACCATGCTGTTGCTATGCATAGTTGTGTGCAAGTCTTGAGGATTTTAGGAGGGTTATTTTAACTTTTAATTTTTTTCTTCTCCTCCCCTTCCCCTTCTGTCTCTGTGCTACCATCACTGCAAGGGGAAACCCAGGATTCCAATCCTCCTAAGGAAGACATCTGTTTTGGCTATCACCTTAGAGGATGTCAGGAGTGGGCTGTCAAAGATGACTGTCATACAGTAAGTAAGGGTGAAATTTAATAAGTGGGTGTATTTAATGGTAGGAATCTGCTATAGAGAGACACCAAGACTGTGATTTCAGGAGACCTCTGTAACATTGCTGAGACCCAGCAGAGTCATTGCACGCATGAGAAGAGCTGCAAGAGGTGTCTGCAGGGAGCATAAAGGGGCTGTTGAAAATGAATGAAGAGCCAAGGAGCCAGAGTGACAGGAGCCTCTTCAGATGCCACCAAACCAGAGCAGCACAGGGCAGGGAAACTCCCTCAGCTGCTGCTTGAATGAGAAATATCGTTAAGCTGACTACTCTTGAGTGCACAGTGATTTGATGCTTTGGGGGAAGAGAAATAACTTCCTGCTGGTCTCCTGTTTGGAGATCACCTGAAGGGGAAGACGTGAAGTGACCATTCCTGAGGGTACTGTTGATGGTATGCAGTAGGCTGCACCTTGGCTCTGCCAGGACCGTGCCCCCTCTATGCAGGAGGAGTGCTGCTGAAGTGATGGGTTATTAGGCTGTCTCAGCAGTGCATTTATGATAGTTTCCCCAAGGAGTCCAGTCTGAAATAGCATAGACACACAGGCATAGAAGGCTTCCCCCTCCCAGAAGTGAGCTACAACAGCACTTTAGCTGGAGACAGAGCAGCTCTTTAAAAGAAAATGCTGCAGCTTCTCTTTTAAATGTTCCACTGGGCTCTTGAGGGGTTTGCTGTCCTCCACAAGGCTCTGAATGCTAAAGGATGCAGTAATGAGCCCTACTAATTCACAGCACTGCCCAGCTGCACAAGCAGCAAGTGAGTGCAAAGGGTCCTCTGGTTGCAAAGCAGGATGTGGAAATCAGCTCATTTCAATTTTCTTTACTCTCTTTCCCTGTTCTTAAGCCTCAAAAGGGGAGAGGAGATACATACCTTCATAGGTACACACAATAAGGCTTATTCAGATGATCTCCTAATTAGACCTACAGAAAAGCCTGATCTCCTTCCATTTATGCTGCTCTCAAACAAGCTGCTCCTGGTATCATATTATTATGAATGAACCACTCTCACTATAGAACTTCATAGGCGTCTCGTAATTGGAATTTAGCATATTTATAAAGCTAGGTCTATAGAAACACCCTTCTGTACAGCATCCTGTTACACTCAGGAGTTTAAAGACACATAGGAGATAAGACTAGAGTAAAGTCTCTTGAGGCATAGGAAGATTTTTAAGTCCCCAGAGACCACTGTCACTTGAGCTCTTTAGATGTGGTTGCAGATGTGCTGCTGTTCTTGGACCCTGGCAAAAAAAAATGGCATTAATGCAAAAGGGTGGGAGAAAGGAAGAGAATCTATAAATAATATTTGTATATCTATATCTATCAATAAGTCTATCTGCATCTATCTTCCTATCTATAAGTGCATTTCCCTGCAACCCTCCTCTTGACATGTGTCTGCCATCTGTCCTTCAGCAGCAGTGGAGCACCCACCCCTCCTCCTTGTCCAGCCTGTCCTGATGTTCAATGTTGGGTGAATGCCAGTTGTGTCCTGACCTGGGCTGTATTTTGTTTGCATTTCTTCAGCAAGGGAACTTTTATAACTTCCACTTCTAATCTCATGCTTCAGGAGCTGGTTGTTGGGAGAGAGCTCACGTAAGGAAAGAAACTCCCTTATGTATGTGCTGGGATTTCGAAACACAGCATGGGTGCTGCACTAGAGAGCAAATCTGACTGGAGGTCACCCAGGAGATGCCTTTATTGAGTTCCAGAGAGAAAAGTATGGCTTGATGGTGCATACAATAACAGCAAGCCAGTGGACCCTGAAGTAGAAGAGTGTCTTCAAGCTGATGATAACCCTGGAATATATAAAAGACTGAGACTGAATGGCTAAGAGGGGTAAAGGTACAGCAACGGGCAGCTCATGGAGGCAGGAGCATGGGCTAAAGGTGAAGGGGAGATGACAACAGGGAAGGAACCATTTTAATGACAGAAAAGAGAATTAGGAGATTCAATGAAGAATCAGAGGAAATACCTGAGAGGTCTTAATGCAAAGGTGAAACTGCCAAATCCATGATGTTGCTGGTAAACATGAATAGCAAAGGGAAGGAATGAGGCATCTCAGAGACTGAGAGAAGGACTGGAACTGAGGATTTTGAAGAAAGAAAAGCTGCAGAGAGATGCTAGAGGAAACCAGAAGCACTACCCTGAGGGATAGGATGAAGGATAAAGCAGAGAGATTGATTTATGGAGAGAGGAGGGCCTGAGAGAAGAGGACAGCCAAGGGGAAACACTGGCAAGAAGAATTCATTTGAGGGAGAGCTAATGCCATGGACAGCGACTGCTTGCCAGATCTTGGCACTCTTTTCATCTGAGTTTGTCACTTTGCTATTATTTCACCTCCATCTACCCTTTGTGTATCCACCTTGCTGAGTTTCTTAAGGATGACTCATTAAAAGGAAAAAAAGGCAAAAGAAAAGCAATAGCCACCTATTTCTTATTTACTATAAAACAGCAAGCTGTGTTTTCTATTCGGGCTAGAAAATGCCTTTCAGAGCTCAGTTGGCATTGAACCTGTTTGTTCTTTCTCAGGACTCGTGCTCTCCCTGCTCCTGGTTTTCACAGTTGCTCCTAAGAGGAGGGCAAAGCCAATAACGGCCAGGATGGAGGTGAACTTTGAAACCCTCAATATTGGAACAGGTTCAGAAGGAAACAAATGGAGGCTGCTCAGGCGTAATGTACGAAATGGCTGGAGACAGATGGGCATTTGGAGCTGAAACAAGAACAGGAAGACCATGAACTCTGAGGCAGCAGGAGGATTTTCTGCTAGTTCCAAGAAGCCACCAGTGCTGTCTGGGGTATAAAGAGGGGTGCTAACAACATCCCCACATGTGGGATGGAGCCCAGGTAACAGTGGCCTTTCCCTTCATGGAGATGTGACCTCGGCACTGTGGTAACAGTGGGTGGCAATTAATGATGACAGCTTTATAAGCATATCTGTAGCACTGAGGCTTAGTTCCTGAACAGCTCCAAATGGGACTTTTAAATGCTATTAAACCAGCTGGGCAGTATTTTCTGTTCCATAACATCAGCAGTGGCAAGCTCTGTGCCAATATTCATTGTGCAGATGGAAGTACGTGTGGACTCGCACATGTATGCATAAAACCTGGGAGAGTTGCAGTATACTAAAAGCCTTCCCTGCTTTCTCAGGCTACTTTCTGATCTCAGGTCTGATCAGAGGAGGAAGGGAGCTAGAAACACTATGTTCTTTGAAAAGAGGAGCCTGTCTCCTGCTTGTCCATACAGATGCGGACACTGAGGCAGAAGAAGACAGATGTTATACTCTTAACTGTTTCCCTACTCCTGGAAGAACATTTTTTTCCTGAGCTCACACTCTCAGCACTCATGGATGATGTTTTCCGCTGGAATAAAGTTTCTGATTACTCCAGCAAGAGGCCAACAAATAAGCAGGGCCTTACAGCAGGTTGTAGTGGGAGAAAACAGGCTTAGATGAGGGGATATGAGGAGAGGTGTATCAAGAAAGCAGCTACAAGAAGCACGAGGATGTCAAATTTGATGCTAGAGTACACCACTTTGAAATGGAAAATAAGAGTAAAGTAGCCTCATGTTTCACCTGGAAAAATGCAATTTGAGAAAGGATATGTCTGGAGAAATCCAAGGAATGTGATTTGCCTCCTGGGAGGTGTTTCATGAACCAAGAATCTTTGCTATCCCATCCACCTACCTGCATCCTGCCCTCAGTTCTGGGAGTCACCCATCACTTTGCCAGGCTAAACCACACTCTCTTCTGGCAAAAGACTCACTACTCCATCTTATCCTGGTCTTGCCTCTGCCTGCCTTGTAGCACTAGTCTCTGCAGAGCAGCCAAGCCACCAGTATCTCTTTCACTTTGGGTTTGCACAGCCTTTTCCTTGGGATCCAGGGGACTTGTTTGTATTAACGTAATCGGCAAACACATTGTTCAAATATTAGCAGTGGCAGCAAAACCATTGTGTGGGACCAGTCAAGGCAAGTGGTCCCTTCACTCGCAACAGTTAAAACCTGGGAGCTGCTGCCAGGCATGTTAGGGGTTGAATATGATCCAGAAAAGCCATCCAGCTCTGAAGCTGGCTCAGTGTCAGTCAGTATTAATTTGACGGGGGATAAAGCTACATATAAAGGCCTCTTTCTGCAACCAAAACCAAGTAATGAAACATTTGGCCTCATGTTCAGTTGCCTCTGGTGCAGGGAGTGAATTAAGTGGTCCTGGTGCAGGAGCTGGATTGAAGGAGTTGTGCAGAAGGAGCTTTCCTGTGTCTGCACACCAGCTCTATTGCATCCTTCCTCTGCGCAAATTCCAGCCACGTTGTCCCAAGAAGAGGTGAAGCAGGAGGGTTGCATAAGGCTGGAGAAAGGTTTGAATCAGCAGCTTTAACAACCAGAGGAAAATGTCCTAATGGCTTTGCCACTGCCCTGGGATTATGTAAAATATGTGTAAAGGTTTTCCAGATACTTTGTTAAATAGGACTTCATGGGAGATGTTTATAGCAATAAGTCAAACTCCGCAACCCCACTGAAATCAATGGCATTTTATACCAGGTATGAACTGGGTCAATATTTTTATGATGATGCCTTCATTGATATACTGTTTGCCTAAAAAAAGGAATGAAAGCTATCATAAAGCTCAGTTTTTATGTTCAAACTTATGGACATGTGAATAATGCAGTTCCTATATGGCAATAAAAAGGATGGGAGGAAGATCTTTTACATTCTTTATTGATTAATTTAATGTAGCAGACAATACCAAGTCAATGGTATGATGAAGGGGCTGGGGATGCCAAGTGCAAGTCTCTGACTTGGGCCAGCCCACTGTGGTTAATGAAAGTGAGAATTTGGGTCATTGAGTTATTCATCTTCCTTCTGAGGCTGTGAAAAAGAAGTGCGAAGAGGATCACACTGATCTCCAGATTACTTTCATGGAAAATGGAGTGACCATAAGAGAAAGCTGAAGAAAGTATCTATGATAGTGAGGATTAATAAGAATCTACTTACATCTCAGTGCGCTGTATGCAAAAACCCCAAAACCTCAGCCATCTCCTCCTTCACCCCACTGTTCAATGGTACCAAATTTCTTTGGTCTTTCAGGCAAATCCCCAGTTCTTGGAGACCTCTATTAAGGAAAAAGATTGGGTTTGTATAAGAAAACATGTAGTGCTTTTTTAAAGTGCATACAGTTGGAACAAAATCAACTCAAAACT
>JAOEHY010040523.1:0-34007 GCA_025447955.1 Psilopsiagon aurifrons
GGCGGTGTTCAAGGCCAGGTTGGACAGAGCCTTGGGTGATATGGTTTAGTGGGAGGTGTCCCTGCCCATGGCAGGGGAGTTGGAACTAAATGATCTTAAGGTTGTTTCCAACCCTAACTATTCTATGATTCTATGATTCTCTCATGGATTTGGGAAGACCTCCTGGCAGGATTTTGGATGGGACCCATCACTATGGGGTTTGGCAGTACCACTGGTGATATTTCAGTTCCAAACACCACCAGTGTGCTTGGGGACCAAGGTTGCTGCCGCCACAGCCCATATCATCACCCATCCTGCTACAGATGATGATGGATGAGTCACAAAACTGCGATTTTCGCGGGGCCGTGACTCATCTCCTCCCAGCTCCAGGTTCTGATTGGATGAACTAAAGTCTTGTTTAGCATCACCAAAGTGCCAGTGGGGTGGGAGAAATGTGTCTTTAGAGTTGCCTGCTGGAGGAAGACCTCACCTTGCCTGCGGTTTTGGCTCAGGGAAGACATGTGCGCTTCAGGGTGTCATCCCCATAAGGGAAGGTCCTTCTGAAAATTGGCTTTTTCAGTGACATTGTGTCTCCTTGCCTGCATCCAGGGCTATTACACCTGGGGGGAGAAAACAACAACATAGGAAGGAAGAAAGAAAAGAAATAAAAAATTGCTGTCGTAGATACAGAAACAAGACTTAATGGGGAACCTCAGGCCCACATCACTGCCAAAGATAGTATATATTGGAGTGGTTATCATCTCTGCCACTGCCCTCAGCAGTGCCTACAGGAGGCTGGTCCTGGTCCAGGACAGGGAGTTGGGGCTGACTGCTCTGCCATGGGCTTCAAATGTTTACATTCCTTATAGCAAGCTTGCTTTATAAACCCACCTGCCTTTAACGTTGTAAAACAGAGCCCGGGAGCCAACCCTACCCTGGGGATGGGTGGCAAGCAAGCCCCACAGGCATCGCAGGTTTTCTAAGGACGCTTTACAGCACATGCTGCCTGTGTGTGCCCTTTCCTGGCAGCAGAGCTCAGGTCCAACTCTGCAGCCTGCGCACTGCAGGGATGCAAAGAGCATCACTTCAGAGAGGTTTTCAGATGAGCGCATGAGTGAAGTTTTGTTGGCTGCCTCCGATGCCTGTTGGATTGTCTCCTGCCAGCTCCCTTTGCCAGGGAATTTAGATCTGTGGCATCGAAGTGGTTTAAAAAAAAAACCAACAAAAAACCAACAAAACAACTCAGTGGGTGCAAAATTGAATAGTAAATGAAAAAAGAAGGAGTAAGTGATGTTTGCTGCTCTGGTACAGGTGGGAGGCTGCTTAGCAGAAATGGGGAGCGGGACCAGTGGCTTGATGTGGGCATGGAAGTGTGGGACCATTCAGGGTGGGGGCTGGCACCTTCTCATGCCCCCGTCCCCCTGCCCTCGGTGGGGTGCTGGGAAAATTACAGGTCTGCAAATGAGCCAGAGGAGGAAATGGCCAGCAGTGGAGAGGTGATGGAGAGACAGCCAGAGAGAGAGAAATTAGCCCAGAGTTTAATTCATTGTTTCCAAAAGAGCAGTTAATGGATTATGACAAATGTCCTACCGCTCTCCCTTAGTGCTGTGTTAAATGGAAATGGAAAGTCAATTTTCCTAAATGGATTTTAAACGACTGACCTCGTGTGTTTTTTTCCCTCACTGATTTTTGCTCGGGAGGCAGCTTGGTCATCTTCTTTTCTTGATGCATCTGATTTATTTTTTTTTTGCTGCTTCTCCTTGCATCCTGGGATTCTGATTTTCACCGTGCAGCACTGCTCTAGCCAAGGGTGACGAAGGGAGTGGGCTCCTTTATTCCTTGCCAGCTCTGCAGATGTTATCATGGGGCTGGGGATATTTACTGTTTTCCTGCACACTGCAGTGCCTGGAGTTGAGGATCACAGCTGTCGCTCGGGGAAGAGAGGAGGAGGAAAAGCTCATAACGCTACTAGGTGTAAAGAAAAGCCTCATGATGTGACCTGACTGCTAGTGAGATGCCCAGGCACAACAGGTTAAGGAGTAGCGTCCCAGTGCATGTATGTGGCTTTTTATCAGTTCTGTGATACTTGGGTTTGATCTTAATGGGCAAATTGGTTGGAAACAGGAAACATTCCTATGCTGGATGCTGCAGATGATCCTAAGTGTTGGTCACAGCATCTTTCCAAGCCAGTGCTGGGGGTGTGAGCCACCTTGAGGCTCCCAATCCTCAGGAATTACATACCTGGGTAAGCATTGAGGTGCTTGCCCCTTTTCAAGGTTTTCCTTGGCCTGACTTGAGAAGACATCATCTCTTTTTCTAGTAATTTTTGCGTTTAGATCGTTTTTGAAAGCAAGCAAGCAGGAAGATGGAGATGACCAGGGCAATGACCCAGTCTGGTTTTTGGGGTGGGATTGTATGAATCCCAAGTGCATTTTGGGTGATTGCATTTCTCTGGAGGTGGCTGGGCTGTGAAGCAATCACTTACCTGTGATGGACAGATAGCTGGTCCTTGGGGTCTGCGCTGGCAGGGGCTGCTGGTGCATCCTGTGTTGCGTGATGCTGAGATTCAAGAGTTGGCAGGGGGCTGAGATCCCAAACACAACTCCATCAAAGAACGGGATGTGCAGGATTTGTGCTGGGGTTGTGGTCTGTGTCCCCAGCACAAACCCTGCCAGCATTTTACTCGGGGCATGACCTTGTGTTCCCCAGGGCCTTGGGAGGGAGGCTTGGGAAGGGGGACACCAGACTCTCTGGAGTGTGTTTGTGTCCCTGTCACCTTCCCTGGACTTGGGTTTGTTTTCCTTTATACCTTGTGGTGTCCTTTAGCGAGATCACCCAGGCTTTGGGGTCAGGCAGGGCTTGGGGTATGGATGGAGGGGCTGGTACCCAGGCAAAACCAGGATGCACTCCACAGCAGCAGCAGGTCTAGCTAGCAGAGAATTGCTTTTCTCTTTTTTTGGGAGCCTCCAGCCCTCTTTTGCTTTTCCAAGCATCCTCAGCAAGGGCTGTTGGTGACACCACTGCACACAGGGCAGAGCTGGGCAGGAGAGGGAGGGATGAAGCGGCATAGTCAGGAGTTGAGTCCCTGCTGGGATGGGACTAAGGGCACCTCCTGACCCTCTCGCTCCTCTGACAGGGATGGAGTACAGCGACATGCTGCCTGACTCCTTCCCCTCGCCCCCAGCGGAGACCCTGCCTTACTTTCTGCTGGAGCCGCAGGACGCCTACATCGTGAAGAACAAGCCGGTGGAGCTCGTCTGCCGCGCCAACCCCGCCACCCAGATCTACTTCAAGTGCAACGGGGAGTGGGTCAACCAGAACGACCACATCACCAAGGAGAGCCTAGATGAGGCCACTGGTGAGCAAACCCACCTTGGCATCCCCCTGTCTGCCTTTCCCCTCTCTTCTTTCCAGGCACTTCTGCCCTCTTCTGTCTTGCACATCCATGCTGTAGATGATTCTCCTTCAAGGAGACCAATAGATCTGTGATTCATGTTTATCATTCTCAGGTGATTGCAATCTCATGAGGTCGCTTTTGCATGTTTCCTACTTCCTTGGTCCGCTTGTCTCTCTTTCTATATAATCAGTGAATTTCAGTAGAGGAGCTGCCTCTTTCCCAGCCATTGATGAAGGCATGATGATGGTATGGGTCACCATACCTCATAGAAGCTTGGGGAAGTCAGCCTGAGTGCTTGCACACTTATCCATTTGCAGGACATGGGGTTGTTAAATGTAATTTGAAAGGAGCATGTTTAAAATGGATTAAAAAAAGGAAACACTTTCCTTCAAAATGCCTAATCAACATGTAGGAGTCATTACCACAAGGGGTAGAGAAGGCTGGCAACTCACTCGAGTTCGCAAACAGATTAGATGTTTAATGGGTAATGAGAACACTTTCAGGTAGGATTTGAAATGCCTTTTAATGGCAGATGAGTCCTTCCCTGCCTCAGAGGACAAGTCAGCTGCTGGCTGTCTGAAATTGGAGGGGTGAGAATGTGGTTTAGGCATTCTAAGAGGTTTCTTATTGCAGGAGATTGGGCTCCACAGATCTTCCTGCCCCTTCATGCCCATTTCTTCATGCTTTGAAATGTCTCGGCATGTGAACGAGATGTGTGATTACATGTATCATGTACTAAAGCAGATCTGCTAAAATTGGGATACTTTAGCTCAGCTCTTGTCTTGTCTGCACCAATTTTGGTACCTGTAGCCTGATCAGGAAGAGGAAGAAAATAGTAACATTTCTCTGCAAATCACTGAACATGCAGCATCCCTCATCTCTAGAGGGCTTTAAACCAACATGGCCTTTTAGACTGCTGTGGTGTTGGCCTGAAGGCAGGCTGAGCTTAGGAGAGATTTTGTCAGCCTGGAGGAGCACAAGTATTTTTACAGAATCTCCTCTTCTCCCTTTAATTTTTTAACACGGTCTTGCCCTTCCCTGGCATCTCCTCAGCAATTCATCCAGTGCTGCCTGTGAGCCAGTCTTTGCTTGGGTGCATCTCTGAACCTGCTCTGGAAAGGGAAGATTGTTTCTTTTCTCTGCAGGTTTCTGAGTCTTTCTTCCTAACGTTGCTTCATCTGTTCCTGGAGCATTTTTCCTCCAGAAGATCTCTGTCTGAAGGATGGTCAAACATGCATGGGAAATCTGTCCCCTTGCTTCTACAGAGGCTGTTGGGAGCACCAAAAGCACCATTTTGGAGTCCATCTCCATCTCCCAGTTCTTGCAGAGGCCAGATCTGAAACCTTTGCTGCTCCAGGGCAAAGCCAGTGCAGATTAGTGACTTGGCAGCCTTCACAAAGGGGCTATTCCTTTATTTATATCATGTGGCTACACTGGGTTGAGCCAGAAGTTCCCTCACCCTGTATGTGGCCATTGTGGATACTTAGAGGAAGAACACTGAACCAGGACAAGGAGGGAGTGATGGACCCTGCTCTGTTACCTCCCAGATTTTTAATGACCATGGTTAAGGGACTCCCTGGTCTGGCAGCAATATCTTAGCAGTGTGATCCAGCCCTGGATGAATTCCCTTCTGTTAACTAGTCTAAATGCTGTTAGGATTCATTTCTCCTCTGGATCATCCCAGCATCCTGTAGCAGGGGGTTTCATGGTTTAGTGATGTGGAAAAGTGCTATATTTCTGGCCCCACCATTTGCTCCACCTCTTGAATGAATAACTCTCTCTGAATAATCTGCTTCATGCAACTCTTGAGTAAAACAGGCTGGAGAAAACAGAGCAGTAAGGGAGCAGAAAGTCTGTGCAGCAAGAGCTTACCCTGTTTTAGTGGGGGACTCATTTGCTTTGGGCCAACACCTCCCTCTCAGACCCCAGTCTGCAGATGCAGAACGTGTGCCATCAATCTGGGGAGGAAACATTGCACACCTTCTTCACCCAGGCTTCAAAGATGGTATTGCTGCTATCAGTGAACAAACTGACAGTGCGGAGGTGATGCTGTGCATGTAAAACTCTGCCAGCGTGGGCATATCTGCCCAGCAGCTACCCTAAGAAAAAAGGAGCCAGAACCACAATGGTTGACTGTGCTTAAAGAATCTTTGCTTGCAATGCCTGCTGTTTGTGGAGAAAGCTGTCACAAAGGGCATGAGGGAGAGCCGGCCACAAAGTGATGGGTTAACACGGTTTGGCGTTCGTGGCTTTTTAAGTGTCCTTGGTTAAAAGCTTGGAAAAAGGCACCTTAAGGAAAAAAAAAAGAGAGAGAGAAGAAAAAAAAAGCAACTTTTAAGATGACGTGTCTTGAATGAGCTGGGCTTAGTAATGCTCTGACTGCGTCTGATCCAAAGCATTTCATATGGAAGAAAGCAAAACTAGGCCAAGTCAGATAATTCAGCTGGGTGAGAAGGGGCAGTCAGTAAGAGCGGCTGTGTTTAGATGCCTATAAGCCCCTTAAGTAGTCAACTCTGCAAGCCATAAGCTTGGTCTACAGGACTGGGTAATCTTTGCTTTTGAGGGTTACAGAGATAGCAGGGCATTTGCAGGATGTTCCCCACCTTTCCAGGGCTGCTCAACCCACCCCACCGGTGCTTTCCAGAGAGACAAGATGGGTTTGCGCTGTCTCTGTCCTGGGTCCTTCTAAAAGCCCTAAGTTTTCCAAACCTGCTTGGCTCAAATGCCTCGCCTTCCCCTCCTCTTAGTAGTGGCAAGGAAAATTGTATTTCCTTGGTGCATGTTTGTCAGCTCTTCTGTGGGAAGGTGGCAGAGAGGCAGTAATTGCTCCTTGCAGCACTGGGAATGAGCTAACAACATTACAGCTGGGGAGCAAGCGGCTCTCTATCGCTGTGAAATTGAGGCCTTTTTATAAATAGAAGCTGCAAAAAAAAAAAAAAAAAAAAGGCAGGTATTCCTTAAAATAAGGAAAAGAAAGCCCTGAGTCTCTCCCACCCTTGTCGATGCTTCGGACAAGCCTCAGCATCCTGCGGTCCAGGGGACTGTGTCTTGGACATGGTGGTGCCACCATTGTCATTGCACCTTTGCCATGGCCAGGGTGTCCTGGCAGACTTCACAGGGGTGTTTGGGGATTGATGGAGGTGTGTAACTCTTTTTAGAGTCAGTAGGCATGAAACACCACCATTACTGGATTATTTCTTAGCGATCTTTTATTTGTCTTGTTCTATTTGTGTTTAAATGGTGGCTGACAGAGATGGTCCCCTGCAGCAAAACCTCAGAGGAGGGGTATCCTTCAAACCCCAGTGGGTGGGAAAGGGTCTGGGCAGGGATGGAGATGTCAGTGCTGGTGGGGAGCGCTGATGGAGGAGGGTGATGCCTCTCAAAATGGTCAAAAGGTTCTGGTCCTGCCCAGCCGTGCTGGGGAAAAAAAAAAGAGAAGACTCCTCCACATCAGCCGTTGCCTTGGCTTCAGGTCAAAGTCAAAGGGAGGGAACAGTTTCCCTGATTTACAGAGGTGCCAAACCAAGATGCCTCTGAGATGCCTCCAGTTCTCTGCATCTGTAAGCCTCTGAGCCCTCTTGGGTGCTGCCTCAGTTTACCTCCTCCTGGGTGCTCTTGCCAAGTTAATGCCATCCCTCTGTCCTCTTCTAGGGATGCTGGTCCGGGAGGTACAGATTGAGGTCTCCCGGCAGCAGGTAGAAGAGCTCTTCGGCTTAGAAGATTACTGGTGCCAGTGTGTGGCCTGGAGCTCCGCGGGCACAACGAAGAGCCGCAGGGCATATGTCCGCATAGCATGTAAGTACCCAGTACCTATAGTGCTTGCTAAGGCACAACGCTCCCAACAGTGCTCCCTGCCCCTCTGCAAGAGCTGCATTTACCTACCTGTGCTGCTTCAGCTCACAGTTTACTGATTTAGTTTAAGTGAGTCCTTCTTCCACCTTCTTTTCCACTTTGGGGCCCCAAAAGGTTTCCAGAGGGCACAGTCCACCAATTTTGAAATTGTTTGCAAAACCTGAGGTGTGACCCTGGATACCAGTCTGAAAAAGCAGTGGTGTCAAGCCAGGTGTGTGCTGCTTCTGGCAGCTGAAATAGCATCCAGGTCATTCATTCCTGGCTTCCCCAAGACACAGTGGGTGCAGTTGAGTGGGGTTGGCCATCTCCAAAAGTTGGCTCCCTGTTGAAAGCAATGCTTTTTGATCAGTTGGAGATGACCCATCCTTTCTGGATAGCCCTGGTCTTAGCTCCCCATTCCAGCTTGAGCTCTGCTTCTGAGCAGACATTGTCAGGTGAGAGGCTGTGGCATTACCTGGGTTAATACCACATTGCCCATCAACGTGCTCAGCTCTTCCCAGTGCTTTATTATTATTAATAAACCAACAGTTAGCACCTTACACACTTTGCCTGTATCAGCAATTCTGTGTCTCTGGAGTCCCTGCTGTCATATGTCATTTCTTTAAGCTGTTGTTTGTGGGTGTCAGCCTGTTTAAGGGTGAGTTAATCAGGCTGTTACCCAGCTGAGTTTGCTCTCTGAGCAAATGAGATGGCAAAGCTATAGGAGAACAGTCAGGCTTCCCCAGCTGTAAACAGATTTTGCTATTAGAGGGCTAATAATTCCACATGTTGTTCAAAACGGAGGTGGCTGGTGTATGAGCTATGGTGCTGAAGGATTTAGTCTTAACAGAGAAATTAAGGAGGTACAAAAGAGGTACAGAGATGGCTATGGAGGAAGCTGGTTTGTTCAGCCCCAGCCAAGGGTTTGGTGTTTCTGGGAGCCAAGCAGATGAGGTGAACCAAGGGTTCCCTGCCCTGCACAAGCAAGAGCTGCAGCCAGAGGGCTGGGTGCTATAGTAGAGGGTTGAGCACCATCTAGTGATGTTCCTACTACTGAATAAATGGGAAGAGTGAAGAAACAGTGGTTAAGCTGAGATTTAGTCCAAAAGGAAAAGACAGAATGGAGGTGTGAACCTGCAAACGCATGAAGGAGGAAATGCATTGTCCTTGCGCACCATGTGCTGAACTCATCCTGGAAGTAACTTCTTCAGGTTCTTTCTTCCAGGACATGTTTTGCTCTAGTTGTGCTATGTCAGAGGGATTTCCCTATTTGTGGACCCCTGGGGCCAAGGCAGTGCTGTTCCCCCACAAAACTTTTGCAGGTTGCCTGGTTTCTGAGGTGGGCTGGAAATACCTGGGTTTTCCTTTCCTTCCCAGACCTACGGAAGAACTTTGATCAGGAGCCGCTGGGCAAGGAGGTCCCGCTGGAGCATGAGGTCCTACTGCAGTGCCGCCCACCCGAGGGGGTGCCGCAGGCAGAGGTGAGCAGCTCAGTAACCCGAAGGAATGCCCAGTGGGGTGTCCTCTCCCATACTAAGGAGAGATGGGGCATGTCCTTGCAGATGGCTTGCTGCCATGATGGATGGCCTCATGCCGAGTCTGTCAGCTTTCATTATTCAGCAAATTGTTTATTTTGGGTAGTGGCTCTGTTATTCTGACATCTAATAACACATGTAACCTCAGCACCTGCTCAAGCCCCCTTTCCCATGCTTCCTGATGTGTTGTTAACCCGCTCAAGGGAAGACCTAACAAGGAGGCACCCCCTGACTTGTCTGAAGGGGAGCAGTTACAATCAAGAGCCAAGGGCTGGGAAAGTCAGAGCAGATGTTTTCTGTAGCATGGTGGTGGTGCTTTTCTTGCCTGAAGCTCTATCAGCCCCCGGGAGCTGTGCATTCATGGTAGCCACAATGTTCCATCCTTGTCCAAAACAGCAGTAGTGTGTCCTAGTCAAGCCTGATTTGGCCCAGCTTCTGGGGACAAATCAACCCAGTCAGAGGTAAGGTTGGCCAATCAGTGATTGTGGTGCTGAGGATAGTGGTGGTCTTGGTAATGAGAATGGGGAGGGCATTGGGGCAGGTCATAGGCTGGTCTGAGAGGTTTTGCTTTCTGTCAGGGCTCGTGAATTCAGCCCCTCCTACCTGATGTTTCTCCTTCCTCATGCCCTCGCCCATGTTCAGTGATACTGACTCATGCCCTTTGCAAGCAGCCTAGTTAAGCAGTCATGTTATAGCTTTCTTGGAGACCCTGGTGGTGATGAGCACATGGGATGGGCATTTCCGCTAAAATTCATGATGAGCTTTTCCTGGCTGAGTGTTCAGTTCTTAATCAGCTTAATCACCATTGTTAACCATCCTTTCCTCCCCACTGCTAGGTGGAGTGGCTGAGGAATGAAGATGTCATTGATCCCACCCAGGACACCAACTTCCTGATCACCATTGATCACAACCTCATCATCAAACAGGCTCGGCTCTTGGACACTGCTAATTACACCTGCATGGCCAAGAATATTGTAGCCAAACGCCGTAGCACCACAGCTGCTGTCATTGTCTACGGTAACTGGCCCTTGCTCTTGGGGAGGGGACCTTTGTTGCTAGCCATGTCCCCAAGCCAGGGGGAAATACAGGCACTTCCTGGGAGTGGTAGGAGTGAACCCCAACAGGGCATTTCATTGAATTAGGTAATATCCAATATCTGCAAATCAGGAACCTCTACTAGTTTGCACAGGCTGTTAGGAGACTTTCTTAGGTGTAGGTATTTCCAAGCCTTCTCATTTGTGTATGAAGGTGGGTGGGGGTTAGACCCAGCTGGAAAGCTGCACTTGGCTAAACTTTGCTACAGAACCAGTGATCTGCTGTGGCCAAATGTAAAGTGGAAAAGGGACCAAAGAGGCTTGAGCACCTTGTACATTGGGTGTGTGACATGAGAAGGAGTCTTACGATTTACTTTTCATGAGGGTAAGGTGTTCCAGGATGTCATGGAAGATGTAAGAACAGCAGACCTGGCGAGCCCTAGGCTTACCTCCAGTCCCTGCTGAAATGGGCTAGGGCTCTATTGGTGTGTTAACGCTGTCCATCTCCTCTTGCAGTGAATGGTGGCTGGTCCACCTGGTCCGAGTGGTCTCCTTGCAACAACCGCTGTGGCCGGGGCTGGCAGAAGCGCACCCGGACTTGCACCAACCCTGCGCCACTGAACGGTGGCTCCTTCTGTGACGGGCAGCCTTTCCAGAAAATCACGTGCACCACCCTCTGCCCAGGTAAGGCAGGTTCAGAAACTGGCTTGCCCACACTGCCTGTCCCCCAGGTTGCACAGTCCTCTTGTGCTCCCCATTCACCCCAAGGAAACAGAGGCTCAGGAGACCAGTCCAAAGCACCTTTCAGTCTCCTGAGACTTGAAAGAGCTGGATATACCTGTAGAGGTACAACTTGATCTCCTCAGATAGCAGTGGGGCTTGGTTTGCTGGAATAATACTCCCTGAAGATCTCTGTAAGCCCCGAGATGGCCATGGGCACCTTTCTGCTAACAGAGGCATTCCAGCTCTGGGGAATGAGCCCTGAAGCCATGCCAAGGGCTAATTACTAATGTGCCTGTGCTTTGTGGCCTGCAGTGGACGGTGCATGGACAGAGTGGAGCAAGTGGTCAGCGTGCAGCACTGAATGCACACACTGGCGCAGCCGCGAGTGTGCCGCCCCGGCTCCCCGCAACGGTGGCAAGGACTGCAGTGGCGTGCTGCTTGACTCCAAAAACTGCACCGATGGGCTCTGCCTACAGAGTGAGTATGTGAGCAGGAGGGCAGGGACCGGTGCTGCAGATGATGCCGGTGTCTGCATTGCCCTGGCACTTGGCCATGTTGTTGTCGGTTGTGTCCTGAAGTTGATGGGGCAGGCAGCAGCATTGCTGACACCTGGTTTTTAAATTGTGCCTTTAACAAAGTTTTTTAACCACACTCACCCCTTCAAAAGCTAGTTGTCACCTGGTGGCAAGAAAGATTTGGGGAGTTTTGTGGGATCTAAATGTCCCACCAAACCTTCTGAAATGGCTCTATGTCTCTGCTGAAATAAAGCTGGTTGTGGTTAGTGGGGGCAAGCTAGGAGGGTTTCTTAGCCCCACCATAAGAACATCTGACCTGGGTCATTGCTTGGTAGGAGCTCTGCAGCAGCAGCTACAAAAAACTCAGTAACGATGACAATGGTACTGCTGTGCTGAGCAGCAGATGCTGCCACCTGCTGCTGTGTGACACCACTGGCCCTTTGAATGTTGCTATGGCCAGAAATGCCCAGTCATGGTAGCAGGGTCTTGCACCCCAGGGGCTGGCTATACGTGGGGTTATCCTCATCACCACACTTCTACTTGGCTATCTCTATGCCCCGGGGAATGATGCTGCTCTCCACTTCTTCCCCACTATGCTGAGGCTCCTCGTGCTCCCTGGGCTGGCTTCTACTTTCCCAGCTTTCTGTTTCATTTCATTCATCCCCATCACACCATCACCATCTTCACCTTTTGTTTTCTAACTTTTTTTCCTAACAGATAAGAGAGTTCTAAGCGAGCCCAAAAGCCACCGTAAGTGCTCATTTCATGGCCATTTTGTTTCTTTGTGCGGCATTGCTTTGGTTTTATTCTGTTGCATCCATGGTAGCGTTTCTCAGCAGCTATGGAAGCATAGGGTGGGAAGAGGGAGAAACTAAAGGCCACCCCAGAACTCCTGTGTATATTAAATCATGTGCTCTGCTTGAAGCTGTAAATATGACCCATTTTGCACCCCAGCTCCCATCACCTTTTTGCTGCCTGCAGTTCTTGGGTGCACCATGATGCAGACAGTGTCATGCCACAAGAGATACTCCGAGCATCATCACCCTGCTATGAGGACTCCCTTCCTTGAGTTGGGGGGCTCCCAGGGTGCATCAGGGTTCCTGTTTCTTGCATCCAGGTGGATGGACTCAAGGACAAGGTGACACCTCGCAGAAGTGGCATAGTCCTAACATGTATGACATCATCCAGCTTAGGACAGGGCTTCACTCCAGCACAAAACTATAGAAATCAAGAGATGTGAGCAAACATGGAGGGAAGAAGGAGAGAAGGATGGGTTGTGTCTGCTCAGCTCCTGGTGCTGGAAGCTTTACAATGCTCTGCCTTCCTTCTTCATCCCTCTTCTTTCTGAGCCAATATATCCAGGCTATGCCAGGCATTTAAAGATCACGAGCCTTGTGGCAGGGGAAGGGGTGGGAAAGCTGAGAGGCATCTATATAGATACAGTGACACTCAGTCATTCCAGCTGGATGCATGGCTCAAGTACGTATATATGAGATGCATTGGATAGGCATTGCATTTACTCCTCAGGGTTGCCTCTGTGTGGGATATGAGGGTTGATAACTTCAGAAATATGACCTACACAAAAGTAACGTTTCTGTGATGTTTGGTGCTCCGGTAAAGTTTGTATGAGCTGTGGCAAAGTGTCCTTCAAAGGTTTGAGGGGTTCACCTCCATCTCATTCTCTGGCATCACTCTTGACTTCTGGATTGCTCTTAGGAAACACCCTCCATCCTCCTGCCACAGCTTTTCCAGGCAGGCCCAGTACGCATCTTCCCCTTTGTGCCTGTGTCTTGAGTTAGTGCTAGGGTTCAGGAGCACTGGTGGATCTTGATGTGCATTTCTGGTGCTCCTTTTTTCACCTCCATTTTTTTAATCTCTTCTAGTGCTGGAGGCCACAAGCGATGTGGCCCTGTATGCCGGGCTGGTGGTGGCCATTTTTGTCTTCATTGTGATCCTCATGGCTGTGGGGGTGGTGGTGTACCGAAGGAGATGCCGGGATTTTGACACGGACATCACAGACTCATCAGCTGCTCTGACTGGAGGCTTCCACCCTGTCAACTTCAAGACCTCCCGGCATGGTAAGAGCTACATTCCATGCAGGTCCTGCTCACCAGCTCAAGTCCAGGTAGAAAGAAAGTCATGTTGCAAATCACAGTAGGGGGCAGGTCCTCACTGGACCCAAGCCCTAATTTTCTAGGGGAATATGCTGGTATTTGAAGGCTGAGGATTCCATGGAGGCAGTCAGGTGTTGATGGTGGGAGTCATGGAAAAGCATCTGCAAAGCAAATATGGTAGATACTTACTGCAGGATACTCAGTGTTTCTCACTTAGTCGTGATGCTCAGCAGTTCCCTCCCAAGTGGTGGAAGGTATACAGATGTAACCAGGAGTGCACCCATTGTACCTCCTGTGTGCACTTTATCCCTTGCTGGGCATGAAGGCATCTCTTCCAGTCAAGCAATGCTTTTATGTCCTCTTGTTTCCACTGCCATCTTCATTCCATCTGTGTTTCCTTCTCTGACAGACAACCCTCAGCTGCTGCACCCCTCAATGCAGCCAGATCTGACGGCCAGCGCTGGGGTGTACCGCGGCCCCATGTATGCCCTGCAGGACTCCTCAGACAAGATCCCCATGACCAACTCCCCCCTCCTTGACCCTCTCCCCAACCTTAAGATCAAGGTGTACAACTCCTCTACCACCGCCTCCTCACCGGGGCTCCATGAGGGGACAGACCTGCTCGGAGGGCTCCCCACCACTGGCACCTACCCAGGGGACAGCACCAGGGACAGCCACTTTGTGAACATGAGGAGCAAAGCCCTGGGCTCCCAGCATCTCCTCAGCTTGCCTCGGGAGCATGGCAACAGCGCCAGTGGCACGTTTGGCTACTTGGGGGGAAGGCTCACCATTCCAGGCACTGGTAAGCCCCAGATGGGGAATAGCACGTTCGGCTGCTGAATGATCAAAGAGTTATTCTTGTCACAGCAGACTTGCCTGCCGTGAGCAGCCCTTTGCTATCCCAAAGCTGGCTCACGGGAGGAAGGCAGCAAGCCATTCCCAAACCAGGCTTCTTGGGCTGGAGGTCAAAGTCTCTTGGGACTTTGCTGGCTGGCCTTGCCATTGACCCAGGGCCAGTTCCTTGCAAAAAGGTGCAACCTGTAGTTTTGCTTCCTACTGCAGTGGCCTGTCTGCTCTGCATAAGCAGTGCAGCTGAGGAACATCTATAGATGTTTCTCCTGAGGTGCTCTGAGCTGCCCTATCTCATTTGTGTCCTTGTGCTCACCTGCTAGGGTGGAGGGGTGGTTTCTCCCTGGTTGTTTCTCCCGTGTTTTGTGACTGATGCCTGTGTATTCCATGCTAGGGGTGAGCCTGCTGGTGCCCCATGGGGCCATCCCCCAGGGGAAGTTCTATGAGATGTACCTGGTCCTCAACAAGGCAGAGAGTGCCCTGTAAGTCATGCCGTGCCGCCCGTGCTTCTGCTTTTTGTTGACTGCTATGAGGCTTTCTTTCCAATCAGTATCCTCTTTCCCCTCCCCAGCCTGCCCTCCGAAGGCACACAGACAGTACTGAGCCCAGTGGTGACCTGCGGACCCACTGGCTTGCTCCTGTGTCGCCCTGTTGTCCTGACCATTCCCCACTGTGCCGATGTCGGCTCCTCAGATTGGATTTACCAGCTGAAAACGCAGTCCCACCAGGGAAACTGGGAGGTAAGGTGGGAAGCCAGACCCTGTAGTCAGTAATGACCATGAGCATTGCGGGACACAACCCCCTGGATGATGTGCTGACCCCCATCTTCGATTTCCCATCTTTCCCTGCAGGAAGTTGTGACCTTGGATGAAGAGACCCTCAATACTCCCTGCTACTGCCAGCTGGAAGCAAAGTCTTGCCACATTTTGCTAGACCAGCTTGGCACCTATGTCTTCGTTGGAGAGTCCTACTCCAGGTCAGCCATCAAGAGGCTCCAGCTGGCGATCTTTGCCCCCACCGTTTGCACCTCCCTGGAGTACAGCCTCAAGGTCTACTGCTTAGAGGACACACCAGATGCTCTGAAGGTAACCTTACCTTGTGATGCTGGTGTGGGCTGCCCCTGCTTCCCAAAGCTGTTTGTGCTGCTGGCAAGATGCTGTCTGGTGCCTCTCAGGATGGCCTGGCCCCAGGGAGCAGACAACCTGATGTAACTGCCTGCAAAGTGACCACAGTGAAGTAATAAGCATGTTTCCTGTTTTCCCTGTCCTTTCTCACCCTCTCCAAAGGAAACAATGAGGGTGTTGCTTAGCTCCTATACTGGGCTCCCTTTCTGCAGAGATTACACGAGAGGTTTTGCTGCTGCTGGGTGAGCTTTCCCTCTCACACCCAGAAAACGCTACCGTGATTTACATAATTTTTCTATAGACCCTGTTATTCCTGCAGGGAGACATGTCTCTCCCCCAGTTGGGAGGGATATGTGACATAGGTAACATAGAGTGCGAAATGGGAAGCTTGAATTTTGATCCGTACTGTATATGGACCACTGGTGCAGTGTGGCTGTTTAATTCCCTGTGACTTGTCCTGCGGTGTCAGTATTGCTTTAGTGCCTCTAGGTGGAGTTGCAGGCAACACTTTCGCTCCTGGATTGCATTTTTCTCCTAAGAGCTGCTGGTATAATAGTGGGATGGTGTTAAAAACAAATAGGATGGCACTCTTGAAAAGAGTGCCTGACCTTTGTGTTGGACCTTTGCATTGGCTGAGAAGTACAGAGGCATATACTGATTCTCACATTATAAACTTCAAGTTGTAGGTGGGGCTGGCACATGAGATGAGTTGGCAAGTTCTTGGAGAGCAGCTGTCATGGCGGCAAAGGCTGCTTGCCTTTCTGGGCTTGTTGCTGCTGCTGGTTGCTCTTCTCAGGAACATACTTAGCTTTGGGTATGGAAGGAGGAGAGGAGCAGCCCCTGCTTCTCCTATGGTCTCACCCTGCCTGTCATGTTGCCTGCAGGAGGTGCTGGAGCTGGAGCGCACACTGGGTGGGTACCTGCTGGAGGAGCCCAAGTCCCTGCCCTTCAAGGACAGCTACCACAACTTGCGTCTCTCCATCCATGACATTCCCCATGCACTGTGGAGGAGCAAGCTGCTGGCCAAGTACCAGGTAAGGGGCAGAGGCAAGGCGAGCTGGAGTCCCAGACTGGGGACATCATCCTCAGCCGGGCTCTGTGGGGTTATGAATGCCCTGGTCTTGTCTCCAAAGTTGTCTCCCACAGGGACGGAGGAGTAAGTGGTACTGGTTTTCTGGTCCTTTCTGGTGGGATGCTGTCTGTAGTGTCCCTCTGTGCTGTCTTATCCCCATGGGGTGGCTGGAGGGAGTGGGATCTCCCAAGAGATCTCCTGGAGCCTTCACTGAGCCTGTGCTTTTGGCAATCCTCAGGAAATCCCTTTCTATCACATCTGGAGCGGCAGCCAGCGAGCCCTGCACTGCACCTTCACCCTGGAGAGGTACAGCCAGGCCTCCACTGAGCTCACCTGCAAGATCTGTGTCCGACAGGTGGAAGGGGAAGGGCAGATCTTCCAGCTCCACATCATGCTGGGAGAGGTGAGCGGTGGGGAGGTGGAGGGACAGCACAGGGTCATTCTCAGGAGCCACTCTGTGCTGCAACATCTCACCCTGTTCTTTGCCTTGCAGCACGCCAGGTCCTTTGACACCCTCTGTTCCCACCACAGTGGTACCAACACCACTACCACCCAGCTGGGACCCTATGCCTTCAAGATCCCCCTCTCCATCCGGCAGAAGATCTGCAACAGCCTGGATGCTCCGAACTCCAGGGGAAATGACTGGAGACTTCTCGCCCAGAAGCTCTCCATGGATCGGTGGGTCTCTGCATGCTTTGCTTTCCCACATTGTGCCCCTGGCAGAGGCTCTTCACCCTGCCCTCCCTCCCTGCTGAACCATATAGCTAGGTTATGTCCAGCTATATAGGTCTGCCCATAAATACAGATATAATGTACATAGTTATACCCATCTATATCCATGCATCAATCTGTGCCACTGTAATGGGTTTCTTGTGTAATTTATCTGGGATCATGCTTGTGGTGTTCCTGTCTGGGTTCAGCTCCAAGGACCCAGTGTATGGGAGGGTAATTTTAGAAAAACAAAGGTTGCATTGCTTTTGCATGAATGCCAACTCTGTGTAAAAATTGAAGATAGTTTCTCAAGGGCTTTGGCATTTGCGTTATGCCATTTCCATCAGGGTTCGTCTTGCAAACAGGTTTGCTGCTCCAGTGTATTCCTTCCTTTCATCCCTGAAGGGCACTGCACCAACCTGGTCTTTCTCTCTGTTTCCCTTTTGCAGGTATCTGAACTACTTTGCCACCAAAGCCAGCCCCACCGGGGTGCTCCTGGACTTATGGGAAGCCAAGCACCAAGATGACGGTGATCTCAACACCCTGGCCAGTGCCTTAGAAGAGATGGGCAAGAGTGAGATGCTGATGGTCATGGCCACAGAGGGAGACTGCTGATGATGCTCCCCATGGCTGGTGGGCCAGGAAGATGAAACAGGGAGTGAGGGGGGAACCCTTCCCTGGCAGCAGGGGAGGCACATCCATCCCCCGGCAGCAGCTGAGCGAGGAAGGGCCGAGGCCGTTGCTTCTCCCTCCCTCCCCGCATCACTGTCAGCCTTAGAGACCCATCCTCAGTGTTTACAAGGAATTCAAGTGTTACACAGCATTCCTCTTCCTCCTCTTCCTCCTTCTCCTCATGGCATGGGGAGGAATTAGGGCTTCTCGAGTTGGGATGGGGGCTTTCCTTCTTCTTTGTTTGGGTTCCCCTGCACCTCCTTTAATAACATTTCTGCATTGAAGAGATGAGTACAATCTAGTCAAACGGCTTGCTTCTGGCAAAAGCTTCAGACAGTTTAACAGGCAAACAAGAAAGAAAAAAAAGGAAAAAAAAGTTTCTTAGGAAACGCAAATAATTTATTATCCAGATCTTTGGATGAGTCCTTTTTAAAAAAAAAATGAAAAAATATTAAAAAAAGACAGATTTATAAATCTTTTTTGTGTGTGAGAGCAAGAGCGTTGCCATGGTTGGGGTGGCAAAGAGATATAAATGAACATACTTTTGTAGGGAAAATCATGGAGCAACACATGTTTACATGTCCTGGGACCCCCGGGGAGTCCGTAGGGTGAAGTGCCTCTACGCCCCTCTGGTTCAGGGCCAGCTGAGACCCTCTCTAAGACTTTTTCCTTGCAAAGTCCCCTTTCCCCAGCAGCAGTGCCTGGAGCAAGGGGTCATCTCCGCTTGCGAGGATGAGTGAGGGGCTCTGCCCTGCATTTAGGGTTCAGGGGGGAAGTGCATCTAGATATGGGTGTTTTTAATGAATTCTTCCCTGGCATCATTTGGGGGAGCTTTTTAGGATGACTACACCTTCATTTACATAATTTCAGTACAAACCAAAGATTTCAGTCCTGCACCAACCCACAGGCCAAAGGCCAAAGGCTTTAAACCCGACAGGGTTTTTGTAGTGAGCACCCCAAACCTGGGCTTGGTGGTCAGAAGGAGGTGATGAGCAGGTTGTGCCAAGGGTCCAGGGAGAGCAGAGGGCTGGCGGGCTAAGATGCAGCCCCATGCAAACTGTGTTGGTTTTGTGTCCATGTGCTTGCCCCTGTTTTCTGATGCAGTATTTCAGCAGGGATTCAGGGAGGGAGACATTGGTATCTTCAAGTTGCAAGCCAGGCCGAGCATTTTTATGCGAGGGACAGCATTGTAGGCAGTGATAGGGTTTCCATCCTGTCATTGCAGCTCCTTTTTTCTTCCCCCCTGTAACAGACCTTTTATAATGATGGAGAAGTTGTGGGATGAATAGAAAGTCATCAAGGGGTAGGCAGGAACAAGGTTCCTTGCAAAGATATGGTGTTTCAATGAAGGTAAAAATTTAGATTGCTTGCAGATAGAAATAGTTACTCAGTGAGTGCTATATCTTAGAAATGTCTGTTTAAAAATAAATAAATGAATAAAAGGATTAGACTAGATCACACGGCAAGGCTGTGGATTCTCCATCAGTGGAAGTATTAACAGCAGGGTCTGAGAGCAGGTCCTGCTTTGGGCTGTGATGAGCAGTGTCCTGGCTGCAAAGCCCTGGTATGGTGGTACAGGGTGCCTGCAGCATCCTGCAGCACACTGGGGACTGGAGCAAACTCAGGACTTGGGGAGCCATGCCGTGATTGACAGCATCGCCTTTGAAGGGCAGCGTGGGAGGAGTTTTCAGTATTGCTTGAGCACAGGGGTGATTCTTCTCGGCAGCTCTTGAAGCAGTGATTGATGTGTAGAGCTACTCCCTGTTGTACTTTGGGGTCTCTGGGATTCCTTTCTTTCTGGGTTTTTGAGGTTGCGGGAGAGAAGGGATCTCTTTCCTCTGTGCTAGATGGAAAGACTTCTGCTGCATGAGCTCCTGTGTCACATGGGAAGGGTTTTGTCCATCCTTTAGGTTGCATTTGATCATCTGAGTTCTCACACCCCATCTCTGAGCTGAGGTGGAGCAAGCAAATTTGGAAAGAAGTGAAGAATTGATGGATCAAACCAGCTGCTAGCATTTTATAGGGCTCCTTTCTCAGTGCTGGGGTGCTCTCTGTGAGATGAGATGCTCTTCTTTCAGGTTGTGTCTGAATCTCTCTTGCTTTCATTCCACTGTCTCTTGTGCACAGATCACTGCATTGGCATGTGCACCCATCTGTCTGTCCGTCCATCCATCCGTCCCACCCATGGGTGCCTCTGCCTCCATCCCCATCTGTCTGTGTTTGTCTTCCCCTTCTTTTGGCAGGCAGCAGCCTCCTGGATCCACCGACATGTGTCTGGGAGGTTTTCCCTGTTTTTCAGGCCAGAGAACCTGCACTAGAAGCAGAATGGGGGGAGGCAGGGTTTGCTCCTCACCCTGGTCCTCTGAGTGCCTGCTGCCCATCTCCCATGGGAGCCAGCTTCCAGGAGCCCTCCATGCCTCCCTCCGTGACTGGGGGTTTGTCTACCCAGGCATTTTGGCAAAAGCAATCCCATGGTCCGTGTCATGCTGGCAGTGTCCGTCTCTTGCTCCGCAATCTGTTTCCATATTTATATGTCTGGAGGATGGGCCTAGCGGCATCCTCTAAAACTGCATCTGTTTATTCTGTAAACTAAAGAACTGTAAATAAAGTTTAGCGTTCCTATTGTAACAAATTAATTTTTATGCAATAAATTATATTTCCTAGTCTAATAAAAAAACCCCAAAAACCACAAAACCCAATCTGATCACTTCTCTTGTGTTCATCACTCATGAGTTCCTGCTGGGTTTGGCATCTCCATGGATTTGGATTCAGCTTGAGCAGCAGCTGCAGCATAGGAATCTCTGTGAGCATCCCCTCAACCTGGTTTTGGGTCTGATGCTGCAGGCATGCTAGTGCCAGCAGCAGAAGATGTTGCTGTCAGAGTCCCTAATGGAGGTAAACTGTATCAATTGATTTATGGTTTGTTTTGGGCTCATATGAGTGATTACAAGGCAGGGACTAGTGCTACAACCATGTCTTGTGGGCTAAGGCACCATCTCAAGCAGTTCATTTTCTTCCTTGTGGGATATCCTGCAGAAAGCAATGCCTCTTCCAGCAAGAACTAGGACCAGGGTGCCTAGTTTGAGAGGGAGAAACAGAGTACAGAGCTGCAGCCTGTAACTTGGGCACCCTGTCCTCCAAACTCTGCCATGCTCCTCTGCCTCCTTGCCTTGCCCATCCCTCCTTTGGGACTACCTCTGCCATGACGCTTCCCTGCCTTAGTTCCATCACACTGGCTCTGACAGAGGAAGCAAAGCCAGAAGGGTTTGCAGGGAGAGGTGAGGTCTCACTGCCCCTGCCCACTCTGCCTGGGACACTCACTCAGCTTGTGGGGTCAAGGTGCCACCAGGAGATGACAATGTTTTCCCTACTCTGGGCAGGTGTGGGTACTCTGCAATCAGTGAAAGAAATAGGGAGGAAATTGCTGACCTGTCACGGCAGCAATTTTACCAGAGCCATGCAAAGATGCAAAACCCTCCCTGCTGGGCTTTCTAGTTCTAAATACAATGATGAGGCAGATACTTTCTCAGAAGTAATAACCTTATCTTTTGTTTACGTATTAATTCATTTAACCTCCATCTTCCAAGTTGCTTTCACTGGGCACCTTTTGCACCCATCTTTACAAGGGCCCAGTCTGTGGGTAGCTTTGACCAGCCAGTGCCTGATTTCATCTCCTATTGAAATACACAGCTTTCTAATTCCCATAGAATTAAGCTGGCCCAAGTCTTCTCTGCAGTTGACATATTGAATTCAGACCCCATGACAGGTTCATGAGTGACTGCCATGCCATCACTAAGTGCTGACAGATTTATTCTGCTGGATGCCTGGGAGCACCAGAGCGGCCCAGATCAGGGCTTCTTAAATTTTCTATTACACGTTTAGGAAATTTCCTTTAGGCCAGTCCCATTGGATTTTACAGTTCACCTATACCATGAGCTGCTCTGTACAGTGGCAAGCTGTACCAAAGAGTGGGGGGACCTCCTCTGTAAGTCCCACTTAACAAATTCCAATCTCTTAACCATTACTTACATGCCCTTTGCTCCATTACACCTCCAGCATGATGAGGGCAAGCAGTGCTATGGGAAGCCTGGTAGGCCTTTGGGATAATCATGAAACCTTCCCTGCTCCTTCACAACTTGTCTTGATTCCAGGCTAGTGCAGGACGTGTGTGGGGGGTTGGGGTAGAGGGGAAACAGCCCAAACTCCACTTTGAGCACAGGAGTGTCCCTAAAATCTGCACCAAGCCCATGTGGAAGTCTGTGTTGCAGAGGGTCTTTTGAGTAATACTAACTTGGGGGCCTTCTCATGGCTTCAATTAAATGTGAACAGCCTTTGTTTCCCCTACTCGGCTGTCACGGTCCCTTGTGTTGATAAGATCTGAGGCTCTTCTCCAGCAGTGGGTTTTTTGACATGATAGACTGCAGCAGGTCAGAAATATCAGACGAATCTCTCTGAGCTGATGGGTTACTGACTCAGATAGGCTGTGTCATCTCCTCAGGTGCTTTCCCAGACAAGCATGTCAATGTAGATGAAAATCCCAAGCAGAAACCTCTGGAGGGAAACCCGTGTGCTCCTCTCAAGCCTTTCAATTTCAGCACATCGCCGGTGGGTTGGTCTTGTGCTTCTGCTTGTTTTGATCACAAAAGAACTAAAAAAAATACAGCATGCATAAGTCTGGGGCTATTTTGACATCTGCGTGTCCAGTGCTGCCCGGTATGCTCTCCTTAAAGGCTCAGCGAGGCTGGAGATGGGTGGTGGCTGGCCCTGTCTCCCAGGGGTGGCCAGCTTTGTGTGTACTGGTGCTGCTGGGAGGTGAGGTATCTGGGCTGGTCTGCATTTGTCCCATAGGCAGTTGTACATGGGAAAAAAACCAGACTAGATCATCTTGGGGTCTTTTGCAAAAAAACAGGACTATTTAGCTTTGCTGAAGAAAAGCTGGATATGTGTGCAATGGAGGAAAAAGCATTACCTTAGATGTGGGAGACGGGAAGGCTAAAGGTAAACAGTTAGCAACATGAAACCTAAGATATAAAACTCCACTAATTGCCAACACAAGTGCAAATAAATTGCCGAAGCACATCTGGTTGTAACGGAGCTGCAGAAAAACTGGGGTCCCACCAGTTTATAATTTTCCTATATAGCTGCCCACCTGTCAAGGAGCCAAACCCATCTTTGGGGCAGGAATAGGAGAATTAAGAGTTGGGGAGACGAAAAAGGCTAATGAAGTTTTCTTTCACAGTTCCATGATGCCCTGCAGGTGAATGTTCAAGTGTTGGAGGAAATTGAGGACTTTACAGTGAAATTCATCTTAATGGGCCACTGCAGGAAGTGAAGCCAGCAAAGTGCCCTGGCTCTGGTAAGTGGCCCCTCGTTCTACAGAAGAATTCCCCATTTCCCACCCTCACATCTTCAGGAGGGGATGATGCACTCGTGCTTTGGTGAGTTCCACAGAAAAAAACAAGTCCTGACAAATTTGCTATTGCTACACCATAAGCTAGACCGTGATTAACACTGATTTTAAAAGAGAGCTTCTAATTTAAATCGGGGGTGGGGGGTGGTGCTGCTTGCCGTGCACCGGCAAGAAGTGAAATAGAATAAATGATTGCTTTTAAAAATAGGGAAAAGGGGAAAGACAGCAAAAAAAATAGAAGGGAGAGTTACGAACAACCGTGGCTGGTCACAGCCCCCTAACCCGCCGCCTGCCCCCCTTCCTCGCCCCACCGCGCCGCGCAGCACCGCCCGCGGGGCCGGGCCGGCGCTACCCCACCCCCTGCGGGGCGGAGCGGGGCAATTCGGCCCGGCTTCACCCGTCTCTGCTTGGGTCGGCTGGGAAGGAGCCGGCGGGGCGTGCGGTGCCCCTGTAAGTGCTGCGGTGGGGTGAGCTCGGGTGCGCAGGGAGGGATGGGATGGTGGATAGCTGGCTGGGCGCGCGGAGGGATGCGGCGCTTCCTCCTCCTGAAATCGAACGCGCGTTGCAAAATCCCTCATTTCCGGCATTATTCTCTTGCCCTGCACTTGGCTCAGCCCTTCCCGCGGCGCCGCTTTGCAAAGCCTGGCGGTGCTGTAGTCGTTTTTCGAGTGATTTTGTATAGCCCGGCGTTGCTGCGGGAGTTTATGGTAGTATACGCTCGCCTTGCAAAGCCTGCTGGCGTTGCGTCAGTTCACAAGTCATTTTCCAAAGCCCGGTGGTGTTATGGTACTTTATGAGTCATTTTACAAAGTCTTGATGATGTTGTATTACTTTACAAGCCAGTCTGCAAAGCCTGGTGGTGGTGCATTAGTTTACAAGTCATTTTAGAAAGCCTGATGGTGTTACTGTAGTTTGCGCGTTTCCCTGCACACCCTCATGGCGTTGGTAGTTTACAAGCTATTTTTTTTTTTTGAGCCTTGCACCAGCTGAGGTTTCCTGCTTTTGCAGAGCCGAAGGGATTGGTTAATTACTAATTACGGATGGCAACGTGGGTGCTGTGGTGGCAGTGCCTTGTCTCTGCCATGTCTTAGTTCCCTTCTCCTGCATCTTCTGGGATCCAGCCATCCTTTTGCTAAGCTGGTTCAGCCTACTCATCCAGCATTTGCTGGGTGATCACAGGCCAGAGGATGAGGGAGCCGCACACAGCAGCTTGCAAGCAAGTTTCCAACTGTCATGGCTAATATCTTTATTGGTGTTTTTTTTCTGCAGCGTGCCAGCACCATGCACCCAGATGAGGGGCCCCTGACAGGGGAGCCCTTGTTGAGCGGATGCAGCCAGCAAAAGCCAGGCGACCGCTTCCATGGGGCCTATGCAATTTTTTTCCTCCTGGGCGTAGGGTCATTGCTGCCCTGGAATTTTTTCATCACAGCAAAGCACTACTGGAGGTACAAGCTGCAAAACTGCTCCGATCAGGCAGGCCCTGTGGGACAGCAGGCGTCAGATCTGCAGGTGAGTATGCTGCTTTCAAGGCCTTAAAAAAAGCTCATTTCCTTCCCAACTTGCTTTTTTTTCCCCTTCCACTTTCCCAGAAGGTCAGTGAGCTTCCTCTCAGGTTTTGCCTGCTGCAAACCAGGGGTAGAGGTGTATTTGGGGAGAAGAAGGTAGATGCTTAAAACCAAAAAGTGTTGCACTTTGTTCTGTCTTTTCCCTGTATTTGAAGTGCTGAGGTTTAAGGTGCATTAAAAAAATCTAGGTTAACGTGCCCTTTAAGCAAGGCTGCCTTTCATAGGGCGATTTCTATGGTGCAGCCTAAAAATCTTTCTGTTTTTTTAATCTGTCCTTCACACTTGGTGAGTGCCCAAGCCCCATGGCGCCCTGTGCTTTCCCAGTGGACTCAGCTGCAGCTCCCTGCAGGCTGGGAGATGAATTGATTTTAGCTTCTGGCCCAGTGGCAAGGCATCAAGCATGCTTTAGGTGTTTTCTCCCTTGCACTGGCTGGTGCAGAATGTAATTTGGAAACAGCAGCAGGGCTTTGCAGGAGCACTAGCCCTGGACCACATGGCTTGTGATAGTCTCAAGTGCCCCTGGATGCTTTACTGCTTTTCCTTCAAGATGTGGCACATGTGACTGGAGTATCTCCTGCAGTGATAAACATCTGGCTTTTGACATATGGGATGAGGAGCTTGTCACGGGGTGACTGATGAGCTAGCCTCGGGGTGGCAGGCTTGATTGCCACTCTTATTTCTCCCCCAAAAAGCTGCCTTCTCTTGCTCCTCCTGCCATGGCAGGATTATTTCCCCGTGCCCCCCTGACAAAGCAATGGGATTTCTTTGTGGCTGGAAAAAGTATTGGCATGATGAGGCTGCATCCCGGCCTCTTCCTGTTGCCAAGCTTGTTCAAGTGGTTTGGGCACATTTTATTTTTATAAGAACACAGAGCCAGGTGTGACGCCCAAATTTTCGCTATGATTTCTTAATATGCCATCCACGGCTGGTTTTATTTTTATAGTTGTTAAGCCAGCTGTGTTCTCGATGGGGAGGAAGCAGAGCGTCACCAGTGGCACTTGTACCAGGGTGCTGGTATAAATTGAGATAGGGCGTGGATGAAACTGATGGGAACCAAGTGCCTGTGGTGCCTGAAGACTGTAATGAGGCTATCCCTGTGCTAGCAAGGGTGCTCAGAAAGGGGTGAAGGGTGCTCTGCCACCATGTGACGTGATGTCCTCCTACAGTCTCTGCATCCCGTTACTCATTACTTCTGCATCATGCTTATCTGAGGCAATTCTCAAAAAACTGGTTTCAGGTAGATTAAGCATCACAAGGTGTTTTCTTCCTAAAAACACTTGCACAGCTATATTCCTGGTCAGATCATCACTTCAAAAAGTATTTGAAGGATACTACTTCATTGAATAGATGTTTCTCCTTTCTATATGGCCAAGGTGCAATGCTTTTTACTTCTGTGGAGACAAGCAACCTGGCTTTTCCATGGCTGTCAAGTCGATCAAAAATAAACCAGTTGGCCCTGTAACTGCCCTGGGATGGCAAGCCACAGCGCTGAGGCAAGAGGGCTTACCTGCAAACCGAGCTCAACTCTGAAAAGATGCGCCTGTAACCGGCAGCCTGCTTTTGGCTGCAGCCTGCTTGCTGCTGCTAATTTCATGCTCTGTGCTCCAGGTTATGCTCCAGTGCCTTCAGCCACCACCATGGACATGGATTGCTTTTCCAGCCTGGCAAGAGCCCAGCTTGCTGAGTCTAAGCTGGAGCAGAGTAAAAACTACTTTGCAAAAGCACCTTGGCAACAGTGGGCAGTGCTGGCCACCACTGATGACTAATTTGCCACTGCAGTGCTTTGTTCTTGTTAGTTTTTAACTTTAAGGTACAAAGTGCATGGCATGCATCATGGCATGTGTTTGAAGGTGCTATAGTTAATATAGGGTCAAACACTTCCATTATGTGCTTCGGCTCCATGCCTGAGGTATGACACCTTCACCCATGAGAAGCAGAGGTGGCAGGAAGGTGACTTTGGGCAAGGAGGAAGATGTCAGGTTGGCTTTGTGGGTTATCATTTATTATTAGCTAGGAAAGCTGTGACAGTCTTTCAGTGTTTGTGTTTCCCCTCTAAAACCATGTTGGCCATAAGGAGCTTCACCCTTGTGAGCAAGGGATGCCCAGAGGAGATGAGCTGGCCAGTCGGGGAGGGATCAGCAGAAAGAGAGGAGAACTAGGTATATCTTGCACAGGCAGAAATCTGCGCTGAAAGCATGTCTGTGATGGGTGGGAATAACCACGTAGGGGGAAGAGCTACCGTTTGAGCTGGGTGAACACCTAATGAGCAAAAGCAGAGAAGTGAGATAGGTATTGGGCCTGATACTTTCCATTGGTCTGGTCATGGATTAAATTTGCCACTGCCATTCTGCTCCTGCATTAAAAATGTGGTGTGAGAACTTTCCTTCTTCACAAAAATAATGTAGTTGGAACCCTTCTACTTGGCTTTTCTTTTCCAGCAGGGTTTGACTGTAGCTAAGGCAGCATAAAATTTTCCAGTGCAGTGCAAGCTCCTCAGTTTCTTAGCTACTTCCCCAGTTCTCTTCTCACCGCTGATGTGAGCACGTTTGCTGGGAATGAATGAAGGTTTCCCTAGGGGTGCTTGAAATGCAGCATCTCTGCCAGATTACTTCATGTACACTTCTGCTTTGTGAAAACATTATAAAGTCTTTTTTCATCCTCAAAAGAAAATTAACTAGGAAGTATACTTAATATCCCCAGGCTGGTTTGGTGGTTTGCTTTGAGTAGGTTGGTAAATAAGACACAGTTTTAGCAGCCAACTTTGCGTTTTCCTTTGTCTTTTCTCCTGTAATTCACTGTATGGCCGTAGACCTTTGAGCCTCCTGCTTTGCCAGACTGATGCTGTAAGTGCAGGCATTTATGTCTCTGTCTGTATGGACCCTCTAGGAGTGATTATTAGAATTCTCATTGCTTGCAGTAAAGCTCCTAATAGGGAAGAATAAATTAATATGATTGTAAAATGATTAAATTACTACAGTGCAAAGCTGAAAAAAGAGAGTTAAATGCAGAGAAAACGTTCCAAGTGCCACCTTATGCTCAGGTGCGATGTGGCCCCTTCTCTGTAGCTAAGTAACTGGGGAAAATGAAAGCCCATTGCAGTGGGGGTGAATATGTAGGTCACCCTCTTTGCGAGCATTGTCCTACCTGCTGGTTGAGATTCCTGCAGAAGAAAAAACAGGAGATTAAGCAGCTCAAGGGAGAAGATGGAGCAGAGACACTTTAACAGCATAATACATAAAATGGATTAAAATTGTAAGCATTTGGCTGCAATTTTGGCAAAGAAATCTCTCCCTCTGCTGTGGTTATTACTTTCTGTGTGCCCAGCCTGACCTCTGTGTGAGGTGGGCTGGTGAATATGAGTGATGCTGCAGCCAGCTTGCTCAAATGATACACGAGTCCCTGGCATAAACGTGTGTTGAGTCTCAATATAGTTTTTCAATGAGTTTTGTGCATACAGAGAGGGAGACCGGGTGTGAAAATAATGTCCTTGTGTCCCCACTTCGTCTGCTTTTGCTCGAGCGTGTTCTCGGGCGCAGTGTCCCGGTCATGCTGTGTGGAGAGAGATGCACAGGTTTGCTAGCCATTGCGGACTTTCAAAGAAGTTAGCTAAAAATATTAATGGGTTTGTGTCCCGATTTATAACAAACGGCCCTCAGAGAGAATAGGATAAAATGTTCATGAGGTTTGTCCAGGGTGCTGGAGCCAGCAGGAGAAATTCAGACCTCCTCATTTTCGGTGTTGTCCAATGGGGGCAGTAGGAAAGGTATTTCCTTCACTGTTTTTGCTTCTGAATTTATGTCCCTAATTTCCTGAAGTATTCCAGGGCTCTATGGCTGTTGCAGGATGAAAAAGCCCTGGTGGCCACTTCCTGCTGTTGGCATGAGCAGTTTTGCAGGGTGTGCTAAAATGCAGCAAGGTGGACACATGCATCGTAACCCCCCATGCATGCTGTATCATGCTGTAGGAACTGAAATTCGTGTGTTGTTCTCCCACACCTCTTTGTTTGTTTGGGCTTGAGTTTTGGTTGGTTTGGTTGGTTGAGTTTGTTTTGTTTTCCTGGCAGGACTTTTTTGAGAGTTACATCTCCATTGCTTCAACTGTGCCCTCAGTTCTGTGCCTCATTGGAAACTTCTTGCTTATCAACAAGTAAGTGCTGCTCTGCTCCCTGGTCAGCCGTTACCTGTGGCTCTCCCCAGCTTTGCCTGTGTCACTCCTGCCTTTCTCTGGCTTCAGTTGTGGCTCCCAGCTCAGCCTCCCGTTCCCTCGTGAAGGGAAGCTTTGGGATAAACAGAGCATCTTGAGGGCCACCTTCTATGTGGCCAAAATCTCCTCATCTGTCCTTACCTGAATCACAGCTGGCTGAGATGAAGCGAGGTGAAGCGCTGTGCACCATACCAGCAGCACCCGTGCTTGGCGTTGTTTCAAGTTACACCACTGTAAATAAATTTATAATAAATTCCTTGGTTAATTGTTTGGCAAACGTTCTTTCCTCTTCAGGCTGCCATCGTTTCCGTCAGGGAACTGGCTAAGGATTGATGAGCTCACCCAGGCAGGAGTAACACCTTGCTCTAGCCCTACCAGCTACTGCACTGGCTTAAGAAATGGATCATCTGTGCCACATCGCGAACTTCTGTCTGACATAGCTGTATCCCTTTGTTTGTATCCTTCTTTATCCCAGATCAAATTCCTGCACATTTGTGGGCAAAGGGGGATGTGTTTGTGTGCTTAATCTCTAGATCTCAGCTACTGGTCCAGCTCCCCGCTTCTCTCCCTCTCTCTCTCTCCTTCCCCCAGGCCAGCCCATCCGGTCTCCTGGCTAGTTAATAAGCAACTTTCTTGCTCAAACAAGTAATTATCTTGTAGCCGTGCTTGGGATTGCTTTCACCCAGCCTGCTGTATTTCCCTGGCAGGCTTTATCGCTGCTGCTGTATATTGCTCCGGTGATGGGAACAGGCCCTAATTTCTGGGAGAAATGGCTATTTACAGGTCAGCTGGGCTTAGTCTTGCTGGTAGCAAAAGTGTTGACATCTAAAGGCTTCTGAGAAAAATAATTACATTCTATTCCTCATCTCCCCTCACTTTTCTTTGATCATTCTCACAGCAGAGGGGTTGGTCTCCTCGCGTCACACCTTCACATTATAGTTTTAAACACAAGAGTGTCACCGTCCCCTTGTCCCCAGGGTGCCCGCCAGTGTCCGGATCCTGTCCTCCCTCTTTGTCATGCTGGCTGTCTTCCTGGTGATCACAGTGTTGGTGAAGGTTGACACCTCCTCCTGGACCACCTGCTTCTTTGTCCTCACTGTTGGCTGTGTGGCCATCGTCAGCAGTGCCTCAACTGTCTTCACCAGCAGCATCTTTGGTCTGAGCAGCTGCTTCCCCATGAGGAACTTGCAAGCGCTGATCTCGGGTTAGTGTCCCTCTGCCATGCTGTCCTGGTGGGATCGTTCTCTTTCACAATCCTCTGGCTGGGTAGTTGGTTTTCTTTCTCTCCTGCATTTGGTCTTTTGTCACATGGGCTTTATTTTAGAATGTAACTTTGCCTTAAGGATAAAGGGAAGTTGCTGAGGAAGAAACATACTCAATCACATGAGCTGTTGCTTTTGTTTTTGTAAATACCCATAAACCAAAGTGCTAAGGGCTCATAAGAGAGAGGAGAGCAGTGGTCCTTCACTGTGCCTGCCTGGGGGGTGAACACCCTGCAGCTGTCACGACAGCTTGACCTCATTATTTGTTCTGTGCAGGGAGAAAGGCGGAAGGAGATGGAGGAATTACCAACTTTGCATTGTCTCCTCCTCTCTGTTCAGCATTTCCATGTGTTTCTGTCAGTGATGAGAGGCATGTTGGAAGCTGTGAGTGATGAGCTCCCTGGAGGTTCGATAACATTATAAATGTGCTGCAGAATGGCTGACAAACTGTCCTGGGTTAAGCAGTAGCAGTCACTGTTTCTTCTTCTTAGTAGCTGGTGCAGTGCTGTGTTTTTGACTTTCAGCCTGGGAACAGCGCTGATAACACCGATGGTTTTAATTGCTGCTCAGTAATGGTTACTCTGACCAAGGACTTTCTGAGTCTTATGCTCTGCCAGGGAAGAGGGGCACAAGAAGCTGGGAGGAAGCAGAGACAGGACACCTGACCCAAACTAGCCAAAGAGGTATTCCATACCACAGCACGTCATGCCCACTGTATAAACTGGGGGCAGTTACCGGGAAGGGTTAGATCACTGCTCAGGTCGGGCTGGGTATCGGCTGGCGGGTGAGTTGTATTCTCTTCCCTTGTTATTTTCCTTATCATTATTATTATTGGTGGTAGCAGCAGTGGTTTGTGTTATACCTCAGTTACTGGACTGTGCTTATCTCAGCCCGTGGGAGTTGCATTCATTCGATTCTCCTCCCCATCCCTCTGGGAGTGGGGGAAGGAAGAAGGGGGGGAGTGAGAGGGAAGCTGCATGGTTGACTGAGCTTAAACCACGACACAAACTAAGATGGGAAGGGGAAAAAATCAAAATGGAGTTTTCCTGGGGCCAAGACAGGAGTGTTTTAATGAGCATAGCCCAGTGGGGAAGGTCACTGCATCCCCGAGATGGCATACCTGTTGCTGGTGGTTTGAACTTTTGACTGGGTGTGTGTTTAAGAGGTGTTTATATGTGTGCCGGTGGAAGGTGGTTTAGGCTGTGGGCAGGGTTTGGACTTTCTCTGCAGGACTCAGCACATGCAGGCCCATCAGGTTGTGTCCCATCCTGACCTCTGTGTAGTGCCGTGGCTGTGTTGAAAGGGGATGCAGAATGGGACCTCGGCTGTGTTGTAGTGCCACACATAACTGTATTGCAGCAAGGCATGGAAATTGAGATAGGGTGGTATGTGCAGCTGCATCCTGAGCTGGGTTTGGGACCAGCATGCGGGGCAGGGGTTGAGCTGCTTCCCCTGGGGCTTTGTGCATACCAGGAGGTTTTAAAAGAGGATGCTGCTGTCTCTCATTTTCCCCTCTATATTTAAGTCCTCCTTACTGGAGGTGCTGTGGCTTGCTCACTCCCACCTCCATGTCCCCACCTATGCTCATCGCAGTCAGGCTGGCTTAGTTATGGGCACTGAGTTCCAGCTCTCTGATCTCTCACACAGGTCAGGCCATGGGTGGCACCATCAGCGCCGTTGCCTCTGTAATAGACCTGGCTGCGGCAGCCAATGTTACTGACAGCGCCCTGGCCTACTTCCTCACTGCTGACATCTTCATCGTCTTCTGCATCATGATGTACCTCCTCCTTCCCAGGTTGGAGTACTCCAGGTGTGTGTGCCTGCCTGCCATGGGCATCCCACATCCCATGTGCTGAGAGGGTTTATGACTGTCGATGCCAAGCAGAGTTGCTGGGGGCACGCATGGGATGCTTGCTGTGCCAGTCTCTGCCCTGTCACCCCCCAGCATCTCGTCCTGCATTCTGCATGCCTCAGCTCCTGCGCTGTACAGCCATCAGCCACACTTCCCCATTTGACCGAAACCACAGACTGAAACTGGGCATCTGGCCCATCATGTGCTGAGTTTCTGGCAAGCCTCACTGGGGGATAGAGGGTGCTGAAATGCATGAAGTCAGCAGAGAGTCATAGACTGGAAGCAGCCAGCTAGGTGGGTTCCTGTAGGGCATGTGTATCTATAACATCGTGCAACACCATGATGTGCATGACCCATCGGTCTTGTTTATGCGTGCAACCCCTGAAACCACCTGCCCCCCTCAAATGTCTGCACAGTGGGTCCCCTCTGTGAACTACTGAGGGTGGAAAGGGATACCACGGTGGGGAAAAGGGGATGGTGGATCCCTGAGTGTCACCTCCCCTTACAAGGTGAGAGCTGGGTGTGTGATAGGGTCACTGGAACCACCTTCACTGGGTCCAGCAGACATCCCTGTGTAGTCAGCTTCTCTCGTGCTTTCTCCAAATCTCAGTTCTTCCCACATGCACTTGGCTAATAATGTCCTTCCTTCTCTTTCTCCAGGTATTACATGACCAGCCAGGAGGAGAGCCCTTCTCTGGCCACTGTGCCACCTGACAGCTCTATGGAAGACGAGGCAGAGCCAGAAGGCACCACAAGTACCTCCTTCCTTGCAAAAAGCACAGGCATCCCCCCGCTCCGCCCTATCCTGCAGAAGACCGCTCTCCTTGGCTTCTGCCTCTTCTACATCTTCTTCATCTCCATCATCGTCTTCCCTTCTCTCTCCTCCAACATTGAGTCAGTCAGCAAGTCCTCGGGAAGCCCATGGAGCACTAAGTACTTTGCTCCACTCACCAGTTTCCTCCTGTACAACTTTGCCGACTGGTGTGGGAGGCAGATCACTGCCTGGATCCAGATGCCTGGTCCCAGGAGCAAGCTGTTGCCTACCCTTGTCCTCCTCAGGACCATCTTCCTCCCTCTCTTTATCCTCAGCAACTACCAACCCCGGGCTCAGATCCAGACAGTGATCTTCAACCAAGATGTTTACCCAGTGATCTTTACAGCGCTGCTGGGGTTGAGCAATGGCTACCTGGGGACACTGGTCATCATCTATGGCCCCAAGATCGTGCCAAAAGAGCTGGCTGAGGCGGCAGGGGTAGTGATGACATTTTACCTCATGGTGGGGCTGGCTGTGGGGTCTGCCTTCTCTGTTCTCATTGTCCACCTCATTTAGAGGAGCAGCTTGGGGGAATGCCCTCCATTTGTGGTATTGTCGGGTATTTAGGATTTTTTCCCCAAAAAGCCAGGCTCACCACGCTGCCTTGTCTTGCTGGGGGAAGAAGTGGTTTGCATCCAAGAGGAAATTCCTCCTTCTGGGAAGGGGTGTCCTCTGTGCCTGGGAGGTCCCGTCAGATGTTTGTCATTCTCCATCTTGACTGGAGCAAATGGACCAAAAAAGCCTTGTCCTCCCCAAGGAGCTCAGGGAAGCACCGGGGGCACAGGGGAACCTGGCCCTCACCCAAGTGCCAGTGGGTAAGGGTGGCTAGCTGGTGCCACCATGCTGGTTTTAAACTGAAACCAAGGCTTTTGATGGCACACTGGGATTTGCTGCCTTGTGGTTTTGAGTTTACCCCTGCTGTGTTTTGGTGATCTCAGGGGGATCCCACTTCATCAAACTTGAGTGCTGAACTAAAGGGAATTTGAGCCCTGAAGCACCTTCAAGGAAGCTTTGAGGGCAGATAGCAGCCACACCAGGGAGAAGGGCACTGCTTTGGGAGTATTTATTTCATAGAATCATAGAATCAACTAGATTGAAAAAGATCTTTAAGGTCATCAAGTCCAACCGTTACACCAGGACTGTCAAGAGCACCACTGAACCATGTCACTAAGGGCTTCACCTACAAGTGTCTTGAGCGCTTCCAGTTCATACAGTTCATTCTGGATCATACTGGAACATACGGATCCAGGGATAGTGATTGTGCCACTTCCCTGGGAAGCCTGTTCCAATGCCTGATCACACTTTGGTGAAGAAATTCTTCCTGATATCCAATCTACACACCCCC
>JAOEHY010040525.1:0-12136 GCA_025447955.1 Psilopsiagon aurifrons
AAGGGAAGGGAAGGGAAGGGAAGGGAAGGGAAGGGAAGGGAAGGGAAGGGAAGGGAAGGGAAGGGAAGGGAAGGAAGTGTTGGTCAGATAGAGGGCAGGAAGGCTCTGCAGTACAGAAAGCCAATCATATACTGGGGTGCATCAGAAGAAGAGTGACCCACAAGTTGAAGGAGTTGATCCTGCCCCTCTAGTCTGCTCTTGTGAGACCTCTCTTGGAGTACTGTGTACAGTTCTGGTGTCCTCAACATAAAAAGGACACGGAACTGTTGGAAAAAGGCCAAAGGAGGACCACAAGGATGATCAGGGGGCTGAAGCACCTCCCGTATGAAGATAGGATGAGAAAGTTGGGGCTGTTCATCCTGGAGAAGAGAAGGCTGCATGGAGTTTCATAGCAGCCTTCCAGTATCTGAAGGGGGCCTATAGGGATGCTGGGGAGGGACTATTCCTTAGGGACTGCAGTGATAGGACAAGGATTAAAGGGTTCAAACTTAAACAAGGGAAGTTGAGATTGGATATAAGGAAGAAGCTCTTTACTGTGAGGGTCGTGAGACACTGGAAAAGGTTGCCCAGGAAGTTGTGAATGCTCCATTGCTGGCAGTGTTCAAGGCCAGGCTGGACAGAGCCTTGGGTGACACAGTCTAGTGTGAGGCTCCCTGCCCATGGCCAGGCAGGTTGGAAATAGATGATCTTAAGGTCCTTCCCAAACCTAACCATTCTGTGTTTCTATGATACAGAGGGATCTGAACAGGCTGGATTAGGGGGCCGAGACAAATGGCATGGAGTTCAACAATGCTCAGTGCCAGGTCACTGCATCCCTAAGCAATGCTACAGGCTCCGGGAAGAGTGGCTAGACAGCTGCACGGTTGTAAAGGACCTGGAAGTGGTGTTCGACAATTGGCTGAATTTGAACTGACAGTGTCCCCAAGTGGCCAAGAAGGTCAAAGGCATTTTGGCTTGTATCAGAAATAGTGCGGCCAGCAGGACAAGAGATGTGGTTGAGTACCCATCCCTGGAGTCATTTAAAAAACATGTAGATGTGCTGTTTAGTCCACCACATGGTTTAGTGGTGGACTTAGCAGTGTTAGCTTAACAGTTAGACTTAATGATCTTAAAGGTCTTTCCCAGCCTGAATGATTCTATGAATCTATGATTTATACTAACATCTTTAGAAAAGGAGAAGGGCTTCCTGATAGAAAACAACAGATCTTTATTCTCATCTATCTCTGGCTTTTCAAGGAACAAATCATACACTAGGTCTTTCTTAGATCAGGACATCACTTATGGATGTTACATATTCTGATTTTCACACAAAGCTTTCACACAAAGAACAGTGACACGAGGCAAAATGCAGCTTGGTTTCTACATAGCTGTTTCATACTGATACATTTCTTTATCATACAAATAATTTTATGGCTTTATGTTCTCATTTTCCTCTGGGTTTAAGGACATTTTCTGAAATGGTATTAAGTAAAGCTTTTGAAAACCTTTTGTCAGGAGCATTCTTTTAAAAGAAAAGGTATTTAAGCTGTCCAAAAAACCTGTGTTTGTCTGATTTAAAACAAAAATAAATAAAAGAAATAAAAAAAGGAAGACATCTGAAAACCATAAAACTTGAAGGACAATGTGGAATTCATTAATGTGTGAGCACCAAAATATGACAGAAAAAAAAAAAATTTGAAAGTTTGGCAATGACTGCTTTCAACACTCCCCTAGATTTGCTACCAGAAACAATAGCTCTTCTAATGAGAGAGCTAGAGGAAAAGTGAGTGTATTAAGTAAGCCAGTCATTAGAAATCTTTATTTTCCACAATAAAAACATCTGATAAACAAGTGATTTATTTTCATAAACCAACTGTAAATCTCATATTTACCTGAAGTGATGAGTAGCTTTGACATGAATACTACGACTTAGAACAACTGACAACAACTATAAGTCATTTTGTGAAATGGAAAAAAAAAAGCAGCTTAATAGAATATTTCCATAAAATCCATGATTCCCGCATTTGGAGAAGAAAAGGAAACTGTGAACCTATGACAGTATTTCATTCTGTTGAAACTTCCACACTCCCTGGTGGAATTGTACTCATAATATGTTGCTTTATTCTATAAACAAGAATTCACCACATTTTAACATCTTTTTTTAACATATATCCATGACTCATGTGTGGGCTTTTGTTTTTTTTACTTTTCCATGCCAAGATGATTTGTTTGCTTGTTTGTTTGTGTGATTAAATTGGAATCAATCATTGTTAGAAAACTAAAGAGCAAATGCAGCAAAAAGGAGATCCAGAGCAGGTAGTAGTTTAAGGGGTAATGTCGTGGTTTAATGTCTTCAAAATGAATGGTAATTTTCCCTTCAGGTTGTAATAACCACACCACCTCACAGCTCTGCTAGAATTAGAAGTAAATTAAATGCTGGGTTAGAAACTAAGAAAAGACATTGCAACTGGATGAGGCTTTAGGGATATATTTCAGAAGGAAAAAAGAAGCTTATAGAAGGTAGAAGCAAGGACAGGTGGCCTGGGAAAAATACAGGGACATTGTCCAGGAAACTGGGGACCAGGTGTGGGATAATTAGGAATTAAACTTATATTTAAAATGCAACATTGTCCACACATAAGGGAAAAACGGACTTTCACCCCTAGAATGTGCACTCCACAGTGGTTCCCATACATACACAGACGGATGATGGAGCAGGGTGAAGGTCTTGCAGCCATAATTTGCCCTAATGTTGACAAGAAACAGGAATCGGGTAGTACAAGAGTCTGATAAGCTGAATGCTTGCTACCCTGAGTCAACAGCCTGTCATCTTTTGACAGAATGCCATCCTCTGTGTGAACTTTGCTTCATTATAATGTCATTATAATACATTTACATGCTATAATACACTCCCATCTCCAGTGCTACCCCCCAAAAAAAAGAGACCACCCCCCTCTGAGTATGCACTCTGAATTTTTGGTGTCATATACCTTTAAAAGTGAAACAAGAGATATTTGCACCAATAATGATAAAAGTATGTATGACTAGAGTCACTCAAGCTCCATCTTGAAGGTGAAAAATAGTATAAAATGACCCAAGAGAGAGGAGGATACTGGGGAATGTACCATCTTGGAAGATAATATCAACAGACTCCTGGGACCAGTTGACAGGCTGGACCTTTCTTTTCCCCCACATAGGGACACCTGTGGGTAAGACTTGCACTGTATCCAGTGCTTCTCTGGAAAAACTTAGAAGCTCTATAGTGTTACTTTTTACTGTTACCTGTATATTTTACAGCCAGGCTGTGTTAACTTTATCGAGCGTTTGTATCCATGTAATCATTATTCACACGTGCTTTTGCAGACAGTATTTATCACTTCCAATCCATAAGAACCTGTACCTGTTGCATTAATAAACTGCACTGTTTCAGTAGCCAACTATAATTTTCTCACTGAACATGACCCCATCTCTCAGTGTGGCCATGAGGGTTCATGAGCATGATTGGACTGGCAGTGTGGTGCACAATCGGTGAATCTGGATCAGGAAGGTTCAAAATAGCGAACACGGCCAGACTGGTAGTTGCATATTGGAGCCATTCCCAGGCCCTCTAATAAAGCAAGGTATTTATTTTCCCCCCTTTTAACGCAACACCAGGTCAGGAAACTTAAGGCCCAGCTAGAATTGAGTCTGGCCAGGGATGAGAAAGATAACAGGAAGGGATTCTATAGGTATGTTGCAAATAAAAGACAGACTAGGGAAAATGTGGGCCATTTCCAGAAGGAAACGGGAGAATTGGCTACCCTGGATTTAGATAAGGCTGAGGGAGAATTGGCTACCCTGGATTTAGATAAGGCTGAGGCTCTCGATAACTTTTGTGCCTCAGTCTTCACCGGCAAATGCTCTGACCATGCTGCTCAAGCCTTTGAAGGCAGATGCAGGGACTGTGTGAATGAAGAAATTAGCACTACTGCCGGAGAGGATCAGGTTCGAGATCATTTTAGGCACCTGAATGTGCATAGGTCCATGGCACCTGATGAAATCCATCCGCGGGTCCTGAAAGAGCTGGCAAATGAAGTTGCTAAGCCACTGTCCATCATGTTTGAAAAATCGTGGCAGTTAGCTGAAGTTCCTGACAGATGGAAAAAGGGAAATATAACCCCAATTTTCAAGAAGGGGAAAATGGATGAGCAGGGGAATTACAGACCAGCCAGTCTCACCTCTGTGTTTGGCAAATTCTTGGAGCAAATTCTCCTGGAAGGCATGCTAAGGCTCATGAAAAACAACAAGGTGGTTGGCGACAGCCAGTATAGCTTCACTAAGGGGAAATCCTGCCTGACCAATCTGGTGGTCTTCTATGATGGGACTATGGAACTGATGGACAGGGGTAGAGCAGTTGATGCCATCTACCTGGACTTGTGCAAAGAGTTAGACACTGTCCCAGATGGCATCCTTGTCTAAACTGCAGAAGCATGGATTTGATGGATGGACCACACACTGAATAAAGAAGCAGCTGGATGGCTGCATGCAAAGATTTGTAGTCAATGGCTCAATGCCTAAATGGAGACCAGTGATAAGTGGTGTCCCTCAGGGGTCGGTGTTGGTACTGATCCTGTTCAACATCTTTGTTGGTGACATGGAAAATGAGATTGAGTGCACTTTCAGCAAGTTTGCCAATGACATCAAGCTGTGTGGTTCGATGGTTGCACTGGAGGGAAGGAATGCCATCCAGAGGGACCTTGACACGCTTGTGAGGTGGGCTGATGCCAACCTTATGAAGTTCAACAAAGCAAAGTGCAAGGTCCTACACCTTGGTCAGGGCAATCCCAGACAGAGCTCCAGGTTGGGCAGAGAAGAGATTGAGAGCAGCCCTGTGGAGAAGGACTTGGGGGTGTTGACTGATGAGAAACTTAACATGAGCTGGCTTCTGTGTGCACTTGCAGCCCAGAAAACCACCCATATCCTGGGCCGCATCAGAAGGAGCATGACCAGAAGGCTGAAGGAGGTGAATCTGCTAATCTATTCTGCTCTTGTGAGACCTCACTTGGAGCACTGTGTGCAGTTCTGGGGTCCTCAACACAAAAAAGATATGGAGCTGTTGGAGCAAGTCCAAATGATGACCACAAGGATGAGGAGAAGGCTGGAGGACCTCCTATATGAAGACAGGCTGAGGAAGTTGGGGCTGTTCAGCCTGGAGAAGAGAAGGCTCCCTGAACATCTCATAGCACCCTTCGAGTATCTACTGCAGCAATAGGACAAGGGGTAATGGGTTTAAAGTTACACAGAGGAAGTTCAGTTTAGATATAAGGAAGAAGTTCTTTACTGGGAGGGTGGTGAGCCACGGGAAGAGGTAGTCCGGAGAGGTTGTCCAAAGAAGCTGTGAATGCTCAATCCCTGGCAGTGTTCAAGGCCAGGTTGGACATAGCCTTGGGTGACATGGTCTTGTGGAAGGTGTCCCTGCTCATGGCAGGGAGTTGGAACTGGATAATCTTAAGGTCCTTCCCAAACCTAACCATTCTGTGATTCTATGTTACTGTGATTCTGTATTAATTTTCTTTGAGTCTCTTCCACTTTTATTGATCTAAAAGAGTTAAGACCTGAAGGTATGAGCCAACCTGCCTTTCTTATGCAACTACATTGTACCACAGCTTGGGAAATGTCTGCATGGATAAATTAGTTTGCTATCTTTTTCCCTCTCTCTATTGTCTGGAGAGGAATAGGCGCCTCAAGGGGCCCCTCATTCTACCTAAATTAGATGAGTACCTTGAAACAGGGTAAATTGTTCACTGGTGGTCTATTGACTGCAAAAAGAATTGTGGTTCATTAGTTGTGCGCAGACAACTGAAACAAAGGTTTAAGTTATTTCCACTTTAAAAATCTAATGCCTTTATCAGAACTGGAGAGAGAACGTCGATAAGGAGACTTCAGCACCGTACCTTTCAGCAGCTGAAAACAGGTGTGCTAAATCTCAGCACTTCTTTGAACCAACTTTCTAAAGCTCAGGGTCAAGCTTAAGCTGGATGCTGAAGTAAAGCATATCAGACCTTATTCTGAAAGGATTCATCCTTTGTTATTTCAAATATCCATTATTTAACTTCATAGCTTTCATTTCTGGCACAGCTTTTGCTTAAAAAATTCAGAAATGAAGATGAGGAGATAGTTCAGGGATGTTAAGAGCAGCCACTGCTCCAGCTGATCCATCTCAGGACACCTCCTGCCTGGCTCTTGGAGTCCAGCTTGATGTGAACACACACTCAAAAACACCCACATACACAGACACGCACAACATGGCCAGTCACGTAGACAGCCTCAGTTCAGGCACTGTGTCCAGTAGCACCCGTATTCAGGACTCATACCAGATTCAGCACATCCAGCCTCATCCCCTCCTCCTCTTTGGCTGACAGAGGCACAAGGTGTCTGCAGCTCATACACCACACTTCCTAGGTTCACCTGCACATTTATGGATCCCCTGTGCGCAAGCGTGGTCTCTCTGCCTGCCCAAAACCCCCACCCAGAACCCCTGCCCAGGCTTTTGAAACACTGGGGCAGCTGCTCCTGCTGCACTGACTGGAGTTGACACCACAGGCCAGGGGTGGACCCCAGGAGTTGGCATGCAGTTACCTCATGCTTTTCCCCCAGCAGCTGGCACTGAGCCCTTGCAAACACATCGAAGAGAGATTACACTGGAAGATCACCATAAGAAGATTTAATAAGGTGAGACAAACTGCTGTGATCAAGCAGAGGGCTCAGTTTACTAACCAGCCTTATTTTGCAGACAGTTGACCTCTTTTATTTAGCATTTTCTATTTACCCTTCTTTGCTCCTTTCTGTTCCCCCTTTCCCTTTGTGTTCCCCCATGGGTCTGTACAGCTGTTTCAATGCTTGCACCCCTCCCAGTCTGGGACTCCCCTGGTTTGCAGTCTCACCAATTGCAAAGACTAAGTTTATCTTCCTGGATCTGGTGCCTGTAGTTTCTTGATAGCCCATCAATGAGCGTGAGGGGCAAGATTTAGGTCTTTCCTCCATCTGTGTTTTGTCAGGTCTGTCTCTCTCACTACCTTCCTTATCATCTATCCCTCAGGTGTTCCTGTGTGTTCTTGTTTGTAATCTCTTTTTTTTTTTTATTATCCTTTTGCATTTATAAAGGTCTTTGACCAGATAACATTAAAGGTGCAGATGCTCTCTTCTTTTGCTTGCCCTTGCAGAGGTCACTTACGCATTAGCTACAGGGATTTAACTGCTGGATCCACAGTAAAATCAAACAAACAAAAAACTTCAAAAAAATCAAACACCCTCCTCTGAAACGAAAACCACAGATAAGCAATAAAAACAGTTGTCTTGGCTTCTGCCCAAAAAACAACTGTCACCTAGTTATCAGGCATTTGTATGGTAGTATATTGGGAAAATCTCAAAAAAGCCAAAGGAGTAGTCAGATAGTCAGGAATTATCTTACCTGCTCTCTGTCAGTTGTTCGACGTCTCAATTCTCACAATGTTCCGTTTATTAACAGAAGTTCAAGAATAGTCTCAAGATTCAAGTGTATATAAAAAATAGAAAAAAATAATGGCTTGGACATTGAAACATATGTAAACCTTTTCTATGCACACAAACCAGATTTTATATTTTCTTATACTAAGTTTTATGAATTGTGCTCACCTTAAAAAAAAAATTGTCCCACTAAATTGTAGAGCGAGTTCTTAGAGAAAGACACTGGTGAGCACAAGCAGCTGAAACAAAGTGCTTCATTTTCAAAAAGATATGTCAGAACAGCAGTACAAAAAAAGAACTAAGTTAGGGATTTCGTTTTAAAGAGTTAAATATATTAGCTTGGATCAGATAAAAGGTAAATTACCTGAAGAATGAAAACAAATAATGCAAAAGGCTGCAGGTAGAGAGCATTGCTGTTACAGAAATATTTCAAATTAGATAGCGTTTCAAATTAGGTACTGTGTTGAAGTTTGGCTTTTTGCAGACTAAGAAAAACTGTCAAGATTTCTATATGGTGATATATACTTTGTAATCACAGCCCTCTCTGGTAGCAAGAGAGCACATTCAGCATAATGAGAAATAGTCAGCTGTTTTAAGATTAAAGTGAAAATGTATTTGAAAATTGTTATTCAGTATTAAGGATATATGGCATGGTCCTTTAAGATTAGGAGATTCAATAAAATTTACTGAATTTTTATATACTGAAAGTGGTTCTGTGTATTGGAGTTTTACATGTCATTTTAAAGGAAGGTTTAAGAGAGAAAAGTTGAGGAAATCGAAATGCTACACTGCATTTACTTTTTTCACGTTAGCATGAATTTTCAGGAAAAAATGACCCAGAAGTCAGCAATAAAAACTTCTGTTATATTTTGTGTTCTTTAAGGTTCAAAGATGCACATCATTTGGAAAAAGAAAAATAAAAAAGACATACAAGGAAGAAAAAGAAAACTAAAAAAAACACATTTGAATTGAAACAATGTGTACTGATAAGTAAATGCATGGTAGTTTTGCCTCTTTGTTATATATACAGAAGAAAATGACAATTGTATAGTCCATGTTGACTTATCAGGGCTTTGGGTCCACAATATATCATTTCTGTCCATTTTATGCTGGAAGATATCCTCCTGCATTTATTAAATAAAGTTATAATCCCTGAACTATTGGCACACTTATTTCCTTTTGTTCTTTTTGATTGTTTTCTTTATTGATAACATGCATACGCACTGTACTTCAAATCTGTGGTTACAGTTGCATTTTCTTTGAAGCTTTGAACAGTCAAGTCTGTCAAGGATCAATAAAGTTGAAAATTATAATTTCTCTAGGATAATTTCAGAAACACATCCTGTGGAGCTTTGTATTCTCACAAACTCATGCTTTTTTGTTATTACTCTTTTTCCAATGCCCAGAAGCATTGATGGATGTTATAGTGAAACAATAGTACTAAAATAACCCATATATATTTACTGCCTCTAGGAGCTTCCCTCTGGAACACAAAAGTAGTGTATAGAAGCAGAAGATAGGGTGATACTGACAGTTATCTTGGCATCTTCATTTGTGAAGATGTTTCTGTCTGTTTTGTAATTTTTTGTCTCTCAAAGTTTCTCTTTGCAAGGCCCTCATGATTTACTTGATATAGATAAACTGTAAAAGGTTGAAGGTAGTTTCACCCTCCTGTCCCCATTTACAACCACTCAGTAGGAGCAAGAGTATCTAGCTATACTGGCTTATAAAACTTAATAATTAAATTATTGCACTAAGCTTTGTAATTGAGGAGGTTTTAACATACATAAATAGTTATGGTAATTCTGACTGCTGGTTTTGTATTCACCAGTGCACTGACCTCAAACTCTGTTTCTTAACAGCTGTGTATCTAAAATGCCTTCTGTTCCCTAATAGATGTTTATGATATAGTTCATTATCCTTCCACAAGGAGAAGGAGAAAACAAAAAATGTACAAATAGAAAAGATCAATCAGAAAGGCAGCATATTGTAATTTGGAAATATCTATATATATGTAGTTCTTCAACTTTGGAATAATTTTTCCAAGTTGGGGAAAGCTTATCCTGATGAATGAGCATGATGGATGATGAATGATAGAATTTATCTATCTTGTTTGTTTTTAAAATCATAGAATCATTTACCTTGGAAAAGCACCATGATATTATAGAGACCAATCATAAGCCTGACACTACAAAGTCATCTACTTGGGCTTGTACAAAGTGTTTCACACTGTCCCGCACAGCATCTTTGTCTCTAAACTGGAGAGACAGAAATTTGATTGAGGGACTGCCCACTGGATAAAGAGCTGGCTGGATGGCTGCACGCAAAGACTTGTGGTCAATGGCTCAATGCCCAAATAGAGACCAGTAATGAGTGGTGTCCTTCAGGGGTCAGTGTCGAGACCAATCTTGTTCAACATCTTTGTCAGTGACATGGACAGTCAGATTGAGAACACCCTCAGAAAGTTTGACAACACCAAGCTGTGTGGATTGGTTCATATGCAGGAGGGAAGGGATGCCATCCAGAGGGACCTTGACGTGCTTGTGAAGTGAGCCAATGCCAGCCTTATGAAGTTTAACCAAGCCAAGTGCAAGGTCCTGCACCTGAGTCGGAGCAATTCCAGGCACAGCTACAGTTTCTTCAGAGAAGTTCTGCGGAGAAGGACTTGGGGGTGTTGGTTGATGAGAAACTTCATATGAGCCAGCTTCAGCCAGCCAACTGTATCCTGGGCTGCATCAAAAGGAGCGTGACCAGCAGGTCACAGGAGTTGATCCTGCCCCTCTATTCTGTTCTAATGAGACCTCATTTGGAGTACTGTGTACAGTTCTGTTGTTCTTAACATAAGAAGGACATGGAGCCGTTGGAGCAAGTCCAGAGGAGGGCCATGAGGATGATCAGGGGTGGAGCACCTCCTATATGATGAAAGGCTGAAAAAGTTTGTGTCAGGGTCCTGTCTCTGCTTCCTCCTGGCTTCCCCTCCTCCCTGGCAGAGCATGAGACTCAGAAAGTCCTTGGTCAGACTAAACATTACTGAGCAGCAACTAAAAACATAGGTGTTATCAGCGCTGTTTCCAGGCTGAAAGTCAGAACCACAGCACTGCATCATCTACTAAGAAGGAGAAAAATGACTGCTACTGCTGAATGCAGCACACAGGGGAAGTTCAGGTTTGATATAAGGAAGAAGTTCATTACTGTGAGGGTGGCAAGACACTAGAACAGGTTGTTCGAAGAAGCTGTGTATTCTCCATCCCTGGCAGTGTTCACGGTCAGGCTAGAGAGAGCATTGGGTGACACCATCTTGTGGAACGTGTCCCTGCTCATGGCAGGGGGTTGGAACTGGTTGATCTTAAGGTCCTTTCCAACCCTAACCATCCTATCATTCTATGATTCTAAGTTCACCACAAAATCATGTTTCTTAAGTGCCACATCTACATGTTAATAAACCTTTAGAATACATTGAGCACATATTTCCTTTTTTACCTTTAAAAACATGCTAATTTGCCACTTCCCCCCACATATAAACTAATGAATACCTTTATTCATCTTATTTGTAATGTCACTCTGATCAGTAATCTGAATGCTAATGTGTCTGAATTAATGACTGATTATTCTCAGTGTCTCTATATTTACCTAAAAATGTACACTATATTCTTAAGTAATTTTGAATACCAGTTATTCCACCCAGCTTCAAATGCCTGAGGTAAGGTGTCTGGTTTAATTCAGTTTTCTAGTCTTTTTCTGTGCTCAGAGGATAATTTGTTTCTTTCAGGGAAGAGATTAAATACTAAGAGAATTTTAAGATATGTGGAAAGAATTCTGGCAACAACTATCATGACAACATTCAGTAATGAAATTTATTTCAGTTACGAAAAAGAGTTTTTATCTATGTTGCTATAATTGTGTTATGAAAAGACTTACAATTCCGTAAAGCTCCTCAGGTTTAATACTTAATCCTGAACAAGACTTTTTTCACAAGACTCAGAGGAAATAATTTGTACAGCTTTGGTGTAAATTATGCTGCTGGATTCCCTGTCCCACATATGCATTTTGAATGCAATTTAAAGGTAGTACTTTACTATAAAAAACTTACAAAAACGCAGAGGCTTGAGATCAGCTGGATTCTTGGTGAATTCTAGAGATTCACAGAAGATTGCCCGTCTGCAAATCCCTTAGCAATGTTTTTTTCCTATATCTTGCTAAATATAGAGTAAGAAATAATATTTAGAAAAGTGATGCTGACAGAAGACAGATGATGCATGCTGAAATAAATGTTGTATATACCAGAAGCAGCTAGAAATACATTTTAGTTCTCTCACTACTTAGCAAGACAGAGAGGGAGGACCTAGTTGGTGCAAAACTATTAGATGTTTATTTTAATATTACTAAGAAGTTTTTTAAAGCCTGTGCATCATTTCTCCAAAACAGAGAAGCAACTTTCACTTCATATGTTAAAAAAAAAAAATATTTCTAATATCTAATATTTTTTTCTTTCCTGGCACTTGGAAGCAGTCCTAGGTTGCTTCAAAGTTGCCAAAATAATGATTAGTCTGCTGTCATGGGTTCAGCAGTAGCAGTCATTTTTTCTCCTTACTCGTTAGCTGGTGCAGCACTGTGTTTTTGACTTGTGGCCTGGGAACAGTGCTGATAACACCAATGTTTTTAGTTATGGCTT